>PVLD010013640.1:0-55272 GCA_004027595.1 Dinomys branickii | reverse complement strand
GGTTAGGAAGAACTAACATTGTAAAAATGGCCATACTACCAAAACTGTTGTACAGATTCAATGCAATTCCCATCAAACTACCGTTAACATACCTCACAGATCTAGAGAAAATATGCCTCAAATTCATCTGGAACCAGAAGAGACCCAGAATAGCAAAAGCAATCCTGGGCAATAAGGACAAGTCAGGTGAAATCACAATACCTGAAATTACACTACAAAGCAACTGTAATAAAATCAACCTGGTACTGGCTAAAAAACAGACCTGAGGATCAGTGGAATAGACTGGAAGATGCAACCACAACAAAAAACCCACTCAGCTACCTAATATTTGACAAAGGGGTCAACCAAACCCACTGGAAAAAAGAAGGCCTGTTTAATAAATGGTGCTGGAAAAACTGGCTTGCTTCTTGCCGAAAACTGAAAATAGATCCCAGTCTATCACCATGCACCAAACTTAGGTCAAAATGGATCATAGACCTCAACATTAAAACAGAAACTCTAAACCTATTGGAAGAGAAAGTAGGCAAAAATCTTGAAGACATAGGAGCAGGCAGAGACTTCATGAACAAAAATGAAGCTGCAAGGGAAACACTTCAAAGAATCAATAATTGGAACCTCATCCTACTGAAAAGTTTTTGTACATCTAAAGAAATCACCAGCAAAGTAAAAAGAAAACCCACAAATTGGGAAAAAATCGTAGCTGGCTGTCCCTCCGACAAAGGTGTTCTATCTAGAACATACAAAGAATTAAAAAACACGTACCTGTCCAAATTCAAAGACCCAATCGAGAAATGGGCATATGAGATGAATACACAATTCTCAGACAAAGAAATACAAATGGCAAATAAATATATGAGAAAATGTTCCACATCCTTAGTCATTCGAGAAATGCAAATAAAAACATCGAGATTTCATCTCACCCCAGTAAGACTGGCCAGTATGAAAAAGTCATGCAATAGCAGATGCTGGCGAGGCTGTGGAGAAATAGCGACTCTATTACACTGCTGGTGGGAATGCAGACTGGTGCAACCACTGTAGAGAGCCGTTTGGAGATTTCTCCGCAAACTAGGTCTAGAGGTTCCATTCAAACCAGCTATTCCCCTTCTGGGTATTTTCCCAGACGATCTGAAAACATCATATCACTCTGATATATGTGCACCCATGTTTATAGCAGCACAATTTGTAATAGCTAAAATGTGGAAGCAACCGAAGTGCCCATCCACAGAAGACTGGATTAAAAAATTGTGGCATTTTTATATAATGGAATATTATTCAGCTATAAAGAAAGACAGTTTTGGGGACTTTGTAGGCAAGTGGTCAAAACTGGAGTCCGTACTCATAAGTGAAATAAATCAGCGAAACATGTGCAGGCAACGCATTGTATCACTGGTGTAAGAACCCGAGCGTGGGAATATAAACTAAGAGACATGAAGGAAATCTGTTCACAAACAAAGAACAGATGGGACGAGGGAAAGGAGAAAAGAAAGAGACAAAAATGTATGTATGTATATATGAATATACATATATGCAGGAGGGCTAACATGGTTCTACTATTGTATTATATCACTTAATGCTAAGGAATAATCGATGACGGGTTATTTGATCAATCTTGTATGTCTGTATGTGTTATCCTGAACACACAGTTCGAAGATATCGATATGCAAAGCAGCAACTATTGGTAGTTTCTTTTGTTGTTGTTTGCCTGTTTTGTTTTTTGTCTTTGGGTTTTTGGTTTTTGTGTGTTTTCTGTTGTTTAGAGGATTGATTGTCTCACTAATTTTGCATGTCTGTATATGGGTTCATATATTTACACTTTGAAGATATCAATGGATAAAGCAATAACCACTGTTGAGACCATGTCACCTTGTCTATAGATTAGTTATGATTGTACTATTTTTTATGCTAATTGGTGTCTGTTTGTTAATATGTTTGTGTACTTTTATTTTTTTTTAAATAAAAAAAAAAAAAGAACTATCCCAGGGTGCTGTTCGGTGTGGGTGTTAGGTGCTCTCAGAGGTTGCTGTTGCGTGGTCTGTGGCTCCAAGGTTTCACGGCTGTTCTTTATAGCCTTAGTTCTTCCTTCTCTGATGGGTTTGTCCATTTATTTGCTTTTGACTTAGTTGCTATTATGATCATTCTTTGGAATTCCTTGTGCTATATTATTGTTTATATAGTTTCATGTTAGAATTCAGTACCTGTAACAAAATACCTGAGATAATCAGCATATAACGGAGGAAAGGTTTGTTGTGGTTCACCAGCTCTGTAAGTTTCATGGCATGATTGATTGGCCCATTGGTGTGAGACAGCACGCCATGACAAGGAGCGGGTAGCAGAGGAGGCTGTTCTCCTCATGCAGCTGGAAAGCAGAGTGTGGAGAAAACTGGCCTTCTATACTCGGTCCCCTTGAGCATACCCCCCAAAGTTCTCCGAGGAGGGTCCATTTTCCTGAGAGTTTATACCCTTGTTCAGTAGCACACACTAGGACCTGGGCGTTTAACACCTGGGCCTTTGGTGAACAGTTTAGATTCAAACTATGTTACAGTTGTTACTCATTGTGATTTGTCCACATATTAATCCCTTTTTTGCTCTTTGTTTTGTCTTACGCCTTCTAGCTTCCTATCTAGGGTACTTTTTTTCTGCTTAGAGAATAGTTGTCAGCTCTCCATTAGTGGACATCTGTGTGACAAATTTTTTCAAATATCATTTGTTAGAAAAAGTCCATTTCATTTTGATTTTTGAAAAGTATTGTTTCTTGGTAGGAAGCATCAAATCCTAGCTTGGCAGTTTCTTCCCTGTGCAGTTGTTATGTCATGTGTCAGTTTATTGCTCCTTTAAAGGCAATCTGATTTTAAAAATTACTATGTTTTGCTACTAGTTTTAAGAGTTTTGACCTTTAACCTTTGCAGTTTCAACATAATGTGTATAGGTGTGATTTCTCATAATTCTTTTGCTTGTGTTCCATAAAGTGATTTTGAATGTGTAAATTCACATGTGTTGCATTAGTTTTCAAAAGTTGTTAGTTAGCCCTCAGCTCCTCGGATAATGTTCGTCTCTCTATCGCCCAGATTCTAGAATGCCTGTGCGTTTTTCCCTGTCATGACACTGCTTCTGGAATTGGCATCCTTTCATCTCGTAGGACTTTTTTTCTATGTTGCCACTTCTCACTTATCCTTCAATTCATTGTCTTTTTCAAGTCTAATCTAAACTTAGACACATCCAGTGAGTTCTACATTTTATTTAGTTTTTTGGTTTATGTTACACTTTTTCAACATGCTATGTATCCTTTTATACCTTTTTGTTCTGCTGTGGAAGTTTCAGTACTCTTTTCCTTGAACAAAATAAGCACATTTATGTTAAAGTTTTGGTGTATTCATTCCAATACGTTGAATTTCTGTAAATCTGTCTGGGGTTCTACTCTTTCCATGTTGCATTTTTTCTTAGGTACTTGGTTATTTTTTAATAAGTGTTAGATGTTTTATTTGAAAAAATATAGAAATATTTTTTAACCTAAGTAGGTATCTTCCTATGGAGATTTTAATTTTCTTCTGCTAGGCTTCTAGAAGAACTAAAAATGTGAGATTGTCTAATTAAAATTGAGGGTTTGTTATATTCCTGGGGCCACTAAAAATGAATTGCAGTTTATGCCAAGCTGGAGAAAAATTGAATTGACATCTTTGAAGTATTTTTTTTCCAGAGCATTGTGTATTTCTGTATTTGTACGTATTGTTTTCTCAACATACAAAACCTTTTGAATTTTCTGTATATTTTTAATATCTTGTGCTAAATTAATTTTTAGGAAGTTTTCTACTTTGTGTAAGTAGAATGCTTTCTTTTTTATTTTTAAACTGTACTTTGTATAAGGGAAAAGACCATTGTTTTTTGGGTAGTGGGTACCTCTTGATTTCTTCTCAGGTAGCATAGATTTTCATTCATTCTTCTGAGTTCTTTAGGAAAACATTAGCAGAAAATAATGCTGTTTTCTTTCTGACATTTATGTCTATTAATTCTTCCATTGTGTTAGCTCTATGGATTAGAGAAGTGGTTAAAAATAGTAGTGATTCTTTCAGAAATTTTCTTGTCCTTCAGAGTTGCACAGTGGTTGAGTCAGTCTTGCATGTCATTGGCACAAGGCAAATATTTTTAATCATGTTTCCCTAGTTTGTTAGTTTTCATTTGATTTTTCTATTTTTCCTTGTGACTTCCTCCTTGACCCTTTGGTTAGAGGTGTATTATGTAATTTTCAAATATTTAGGGATTTTCCAGATATCTTCTATTTATTTCTAGTCTAATTTTGTTGTGGTCATGCTCAGGGGCTGCCTGTTTTAGTTTCTGTTGCTGTGTAACTTTGTAGTTTGTTTATTTTACAGTGATGTGTGTGGAACCCAGGGCTTGATGCATAACTAAACATGAGTGCTACCATGTAGCTACATCCCCAGAATAAATTTAGCAGTTTAAAACAGCACTTAACATCCTTGTTACTTTGTAGGTCAGAAAAATGACCTAGATCTCTCTGGTCATAACTAAAAAGATGGCAGGGTTGTGCTTCTCTTTGGAGGCTCTAGGGGAGAGATCCTGTTTCTTGTGCATTCACATTGTTGGCAGAACGAAATTCTGTGTCTGTATGCCTTATGTCCTCTTGTCCTTGGCTGTCAGCTGAGGGCCATTTCTGGTTTTTAGAGGCTGCTGTGTTCTTTCGCTTGTCTTTTGTCTTTACTTTTATACTTTAAACTTGGGGGTGGGGTACTTGCTAGGAATCAAACCCAGGGGTTTCCAGGATTAGGGTGTGGTTGTCTCATAGGGCAAGAATTTGCCTTTCACACTACACTGGGACAAGACAGCTCTTTACTGTATTTTCTTTTAAAAGTGATAGTTTTGAAGTGATGAAAAATTTCAGTCTTCAGAATTTCCTTCTGTTATCATGTTCAGAGCTCTTCCTTTACATTTGTTAGATACAAATTAACGTTTTGACATTTCAGTACAGGTCTGCTGGCAGTGAATTTTCTCAACCTTTGTTTTCTTGAAAACCAAGTCCTTATTTCACATTCAGTTTTAAAAGCCAGATGGTTTCTTTGTATAAAATTTGGGGTTGGCAGTTCACATTTTTCTTCAGTAGGGTAAAAATGTTACAGACTACTTAACACAGACTCTCTGTGTATGATGTGTCTAGTGTTTTTTTTAAAATTCTTTTTCTTACTTTTTCCTTCCTTCCTTCTTACCTTTTCTGGGTTTTACTCATGCTGGTTAGGTTTAAGATACTGGAATTTAGAAAATTATTATTGGCTGTTATTTTTTCAAGTATTTGTACTGCTCTGTTCTTCCTTTGCCTCTGCAGTTCCAATTATACATTAGGCTACTTGATACTGACCTGTGACTCTTGAATGTATTGTATCTTTTTCTCTTTTTTTCATGTTTTTTGCTCTTTTTGTGTCTGAGTAATTTTTATTGGTCAGTCCTTAAATTCCCTACAGATTCCTTACTTTTATTGCATCCACTAATGAATCTGTCAAAGGTTGTCTCTATCTCAGTTACACTGACTTGTATTTCTGTCATGTTCATTTGACCCCCCTCCTCAGCTTCCCAGTGACTGCATACTGTCCACATTCCCCTGGACCCTTCAGCCTGTTAATGGGTGATGGTAGGCCCCTGACTGAGAGTTCAGCATCTGGCTCTTCTGAGTCTGGGGATCTGCCTAGGTTCGTTGCTTTGTCTTGATGGTGGCCATTTTGTGCATGCATGTGTGCATGCTTGCCTTAAATGTTCTTTGACTTTCGGTTACCAACGTAGATAACTGCATTCAGCAGTTTCTAATGGCTGGAAATCTCACTTGTCTGCAGGTCATTGGGAAGAGTGTTGAGCTGGGTTTGGATTTTCAGTCTGCTGCACTGGCTCCTAATTGTTCTCATGCTGGCCTGCCCTTGCCTTGCACTTTAGTTGGGGCTGGGGATCTAGAGGCCCCAGTGTTGGTGCTTCTCCTGCTTTTAGCTCCTGTGCGCTCATCCAGACAGGGCTTCTTCTCCTTCCTCTCCTCACAGTGCAGTGTGGTTGCTGCTTCTCAGTAGGAGGCTTTGCGGTGAGAGGTAAGTTTGAAATCCTGACCCAGCCTCAGCCTTGGTGGTTACTGTTTCCCTCTGCCCTGCCCCCGCCATGGTAGATAGTTTCTTCTTCTGTTCTTGTCCCTGCCTCAGTGGGTTTCTACTTGTACTCTGTGGTAGCATGTCTGCCACCCTTCTTCAGCAGCTGAAGGTGCTTTGTTTTGCTTTGCTTTGTTCTGTTCTGTTTTGTTCTGTTTCTTGAAAGGGTCTCTTTTGTAAGCAGACTGGCCTCTAACTCAAGGCTCTCCTCCTGCTTCAGCTTCCCCAGCGCTGGGATAGCAGGTGTATACTGAAAGCCTAGCTAGGCTGAAGGGCTTTGCTGCATGTTAGGGATGCTTTATTCCCACAGGTCTGGCTTTGTGCTGCACATGGAGGGCTGCCCTCGTGGTCTCCTCTCCTGCCCTCTGTGAGCAGCTGGTGCATTAACATAGAGAGCCCATGCTCAGCCTTTAACAGCTGGCAACAATTCTAGGTGGCATTTTCTTGTTCCTGCACATGGCTGCCACACCTTGTGTGCTGTGCTTCTGGCAGATGGCCACATGTCCCACGTGCGAGTTCAGACTATGTGACTGACCCCTCTCTCCCATGCTTTCTGATGGGCTTAAGAGAGGTTCCAAGAGGATTTTATAGTCTATCTGACTTCTTCTTAGGGTAGGAGCAACACTTTTCAAGTTTATGCATCTTAAAGCAGATTTAGCTTTTCTTACTTTCAAAAATAGGAAGGATGGTACATTTTATTAAATATTTTCTCTTAAAGTCATCATAGGAATTTCTAGTTCAAATTCTTGATATGATCACTTATATCAATAGATTGCCTAGTATTAAATGTATCCCTTCTTTTCTCTTAGGGGGTAATTCTTTCATTAATAAATACTTCTTGAGAACTTTTTAAGGCTACATATGTAAAGGTGAAGATCTTGAAGGGGTTATATTCTAATCAGAAAATAGACAAAGACATGCAAGTGGATGCACAGGGTGTTTGGCTCGTGATGGAAAGGAGGTAAATGAAGAGGGTGGTGGACAGTACAAGGACAGCTCCTTCAGGTCAGGTGGAAGTGCATCGTGGCAGTGTCGCTGGTGCTGTACTTTGAAGGGGGACAATAACCCAGGTCTTCAGAGTTGTGAGACGGGAAGCCTTTTAAGCTGAGGCGATGTAAGCCGTGCATGTCCAGGGCCAGGAAGGAGTTGGCCCCACCCACCAGTGTGGCTGGACCCTAGGGAACAAGGGAGAAGGAGGCGGTTAAGGAGCTGTCAGACCACCCAGACCCCAGTACGACGTTCTGATTGTCCTCCAGGAGGAATGGAATGGACTGGGCATTGTGTTGAAAGTGTCTTCCTGTTTCTGGCCAAGGGAATCCCAGTCTCTTTGCCTTTTATTCCAGGCCCGGAGCGGCCTGCTCCTAGAATACCTTCCCAGTCGTGTCTCCTTTCTCTACTATATGAGCAGCAATGTCTCTTGCCATCTTCTCTGTGTCTCTGTGTCTTTCTTGCATGCCTTGTTCATGGTGTTCCCTTGGAAGCCCTTCTCTCTGCTGCTCTGCCACGGAACTGTTACCAGGTGCCGCTTCACCTCTACCGCACTAGTTGTTCCCGTATCTCTGCGAGTGCTTACTATCTGTCTGTATCGTGAAGTAACTGATTGGCTTTTGGTCTTGCATCTTCAGTCTGCTCTGTATCACTTGCTTCCTCACTATAAACACATCTAACCCTCCCTTAGCCTAAAGAAAGGCCCTTTAACCTCCTCTTCCCTGACACTGGCATCTGGTCCTGTTCTTTCCTTGACAGCCTGATTCCCATGCTGGGGTCTGTATCTGGTCTTCACTGTGCTGCCCTCTGCCTCCCTCACCCCTTCCCAGCTCTGCCATGGCCTTGAACCCTGGACTGCACCAATGGTGCTCTCAGATGACCGTGTCTTCCCAGTCCCCATGTCTCCAGACCCAAGGACCTCTTGTTAATTTTCATCCTGTGTCTCTAAAGTCTATACTGAAGTCTTGGATCTTCCCATTTCTAGCTCACTCTTAAATATAGCTATTATTCAGGCTTCTGGGGCAGACCTCTTCTCTCTCCACAGCATATCCTCTCTGGCTGATTATTTATTTACTTTCATAAAACCAGCTGTTACCATGTATTCCCAGAGCTATGCCTGTGGCCCAGACCTCCCCCTAGGGAAAGAAAAGAATGCACATGTATACTTCATGTATCATAATTTTCAGATTGCTTTGTAATCTTGGTAATTATTTTAAATGGTTGTGTACTGTTAAATGGCTGTGCCATAATTAGCTTATCCTCATATTGAAAATTGTCCTGAATTTCCAGCTACAGATTGCAGTTCCACACATGTATATTGAGTTTGAGGTTGAGAGGAATGCAAAGAGAAGGGATGTCTCTCCCCACTGAGCTCAGCACTCCAGTGTAAGAACAGGAAACCTCAGCAGGAACTTGGCAGACCTTTCACAGGCTACCTTGTCCCAAGTCAGCTCCAAGGCCTGCTGTTCTGCCTGAGTTTGGGGCAGCTTTTTAGTGCTGGCAAAAATCACTCTTGTGTGACCTCTGGACTTATGGTCCAGACTGCTGTCAGTTGTCAGAAAAGAAGTCTTGTGTCCCTGACGTCCAAAAAAGGTCTGAAGTTTTTCATATTGTTATGTCTACAAAAATCTGAAAAAGAAATTTACCATCAGTCAAGGCAGGATTTTCCTCCTGAGACCATATTTTTCTGTATCTGCTGCCTGTCTTAAGAATATTCTTTTCCTCTCTTAGCCGGCAGCCCAATCACTTTCCAGACTCAGGAATCTTGCTTAGTTTTATTGTGTTTTTCCAGAAGTGGTGGAAACCAGCTGCTGGTGGGATTCTAAACTCCGTATTACTCTCCTTTAAAGAAATGCGAGAGCCTGAATGAGAAGGCCTTCGGCACACAGAGCCCAGGGGCCTTAGCTCATGATCTACCACCTGTCAACTTGTGTAATTCTCGGTTTTGTGGCCTTCATTAGGTTTCCTGCTTACAGCTTCCTATTCAACTGAGACAGCCCTGGCTTTTGTAGGAAGCTCAGCGTGCTGTGTTTCTGATGGTGGAGACACTGCCGCTTCAGGGGCCTTTCCTGAATGTGACTCCTCCCTACTGAAAGAACCTATGCTTGGAGTTTTGACCTGTTGATACATCAGATTCTACTTAGTCTTTAGCCATTTCCAGTAGCACACTGACCATTTAGAGAGTGTTCTTTTCAGTAATTGGCTGACTCCTGCTTTGACTCCTTCTCCTCCAGGACGTCTGACTGTCCCTTCTCCTTATTTAGGGAGAGAAGGTTGTTTCATCCTTGGTATTCACCAAGCCCTTCCAAATTTAATAGTGGTTAAAAACAAAAACCCAGCATTTCTGGACTCCTAAGATGGTGGATAGAAAGCAGCATCATTTTTCACTAACTCAGGACGAAAGCAAGAATTGACAAATTAGATTGCATTAATTTAAAAAGCTTTTCCATAGCAAAGCAAACAGCAGATTTTAAAGTTTTTTTTTTGTATTTTAAAGACAGTAAAAGAAAGAAAGAAAAAAAGAAGGACAATAGCAGCATACCAGCATTGCAAAGATAAAACAAAGCAAGGACATTAAAAGTGATACAGGCTTTCAAAATAAAATGATAGGAATGAACAGTGGTTGTTGTATTACATATTGTTATCTTCAGCTACATTGCCCAGATTACCAGATGTAAGAATGTAAGGATGAAAGATTGTTGAAGCCATTAAAGAGAATAAAAAAATAATTTTAAGTAAAACATTAGAGATAATACGGAGTTTCACCAGCTAAGACATTAGGAATTCACCGGTGGTTGTTCCATTTCATATTGTTGTCTTCATATCATTTGCTCCGAACAGCAGATTAAAGAGACAAGGAGAAAGTCTTTGCTAGCTATTTGTCTGCTAGAGAATTTATATCCATAATATATAAAACCTTATTATTAAAAGAATAAATAATTCAATCAAATACTGGGCAAATATATATGCTTTTTGGAAATATAGAAGTACAAATGGACAATAAGCATATGAAAATAATTCATCTTTAGCTATTAGGGAAATGCAAATCAGAACTACACTGAGACTGTGTGACCCCAGTCTGAATGACTGCTATGAAAAATTGCTGATGACAATGTGGAGCAAAAGGAATACACACCATTGGTGGGAATGTAAATTAGTACAGCCACTCAGAGCACAACAGAGAGGTTTCTCAGATAACTAAAAATAGAGTTGCTGTATGATCCAGTTATACTATTCCTGGATGTTTATCTAAAGGAATTAAAGTCATCATGCAGAAAAGGTACATGCTCATGTGTGTTTACTGTGACACTATTTTACCTCTAGCAACAGATAAGTGAGAGTGGATAAAGAAAAATACATGCATGTGTTATATATACACCTACAGCCATGAAGAAAAATTAAATTATGCCATATGCAGGAAAATTGATGGGCTTGGACCAATCTATCACATTAATTGAAGTAAGCCAGACAAAGGAAGACAAGTATTATGTGTTTTTTCTTATATATGGAAACTTGGGGATGGGAGTGATACAAGATTTCAAAACAAAATACTTTTGTTGGCAAGAGAGTGTAGAAGGGAAAGTGGACATGATCAAACTGAGACATACATGTATGTGAAAACATCATGGTGAAACTTGTTAATTTGTGGAGGCCCAACAGAATCCTGGAAGAGTGACTCTAACTCAGAAAAAGACTGAGTTGTCATTTTGGACCACCTACTTACCCTCCTACCGTGATCTCAAATAATAGAAAAGACGTGAGAACAAGAAAGACTAAATAAAACTCAGCCTTTAAGAACAGAAGTGTTCTTCTAAGCACAGAACTTATTGAGGCCATATGTTTATTAGAGCAAAAGTTCAAACTTAATATGAGAGAGTAAAATAAGATTAAATGAGGTATATGTAACTAAGGACATAAAATGAGAACAAAACACTAGCTCAAAATTAATAAATTGGAAATTATAATAAATACTTCAATGACCTGAAAATTCAATTGTTCACATAAGGGGAAAAACTTTAGAAAACTGAAAACAAAAGGGAGAACAAAAACCAGAGAGATTAAAACCATTAAATCATAGTAAGGGTTACCTAAGGTACATCTGATTGATATACCTAAAGAAAAGAACCTTATTTTAAAGAAAATATCGACCAGAAAATTCATTGGAAGATATATTAGAAGAAAAGTTTTCTAAAATAAACCATGCTGTTGGAAGGTAAAGGAATTCACAGCATTTTGGAGGGAATGTCGATCATTAGATGTTAAGCTCAAATAGAACTAAGAATAAGGTGGATTGAAAGTGCTATAAACTTTGACAAGGGAGAGTCAGTTTGTATTTAAACTGGAACATGTAGTTTAAAATGTTTTTCTAAAGGTTAGCAATTCATTGTCACTTCAGCTTTATTTTGAGCACAGATTTTATTGTCTTTGTCTAATGACAAACTATTTTGTGGCTACTCCACCAGTGGTTTGAATTTTTACATTTTTCTTTGGAGCGTAAGACTGTTTAATTTTTTAAAACTAATTTTAATCTAAAGAGACTTGTTTCAGAAAGAATGTGAAACAGTAAAATAATCATGTGTACCCCAGCAAGTACTGTGGTTGGCCAGATCCTCTATTAGGCTTGGCACAGGCAGATCTCTTTAGTCCCTGTGGGTCAGTTCTGTAAGCTGCCTTTCATGATGGCTTCTCATTTCTCTTTTATAACCACTTTCATTGCCTAGTGGCTTTCACTAGTCTGACAGCCCACCTCCCAGATTTTTGGAGGTGGGGGGGAACTACTCATCGGTGGTGGTGATTATCAGTTTTCAATTTGCCTGCCTGACTCAGCATTAATGAGAAGCAGAAAACACATGACTGACTTTGTTAAATGTATCATGAGGCAAGAAATCCAGTGGGAAAGTATCTCAAGGACTGAAGGATAGCTCAACATCATTTTGTAGAGCGTAGCAGTTCTGATACTTTTTCCTGTTATTCTTTAGCTGAAGTGTTTTAGTCATGAGTATCCCCCCTGAACTGTCCTTCTGATTATGGTGGGTGAACATACCTAGAATGGAGTAGTGTGTATTTTTTTTTCATTAAACTAATATATGAGAGCACATAAACAGATGTCACAACATAGCTGGGATATTTTTATTTTATGTAAATGTTCATCCCCAGTAAGTACAAAATAGTTATTGCAATGTAGGCTTTTGATGTAGCCTAACATGAATTTCAAATTTTTATTTTGCAACGGCTATTTGAAAATAATGAATGGATTAAAGCCTTTGCCTTTTCTACAAATAAGTAATATATGGTTGAATAAGTTTTGTTGATATGCCCAAGGATCCAACAAATAGAAGCCAAACTAAATTTTACAAAAATACAATAGTTGACAGCTTTGAGAGTAGCTAAATGCCACCTAAATGCTGCCTCATTTCCAGCACAGTGAAAAATGAGGACACTTTTTTTTCTCTTCCCCTGCAGTGTTACCTGTCTGTCAGCTTGCTTCCTTATCTATTATTAATAACAAAGAAACATAGTCAGTGAATATTTGTTTCATTAAAATGACACTTTTTTTAAAACCAAAACCCATCATCATCTTAGGACTTTTAAATTTGAATGAGGCTCCACAGATCAGTGGATTGTTTTACTTGCATTATTTCCCTTCTATTGATATAATTGCTATCACCAGGACTCGTGGCTCTACCAACCAATATGTCATAATCACCCACAGTATTTTCACTGAAATTATTGTATAATAGCCCTTTGTCATTAGAATATCACTATTTTGTATTTAGAAACTTGCTGAGAATCTTGCTTTCAAAGATCTTGTGTATGATCAGAGAGCCAGCTCAAAGAGGTTGTGATTCCTCCTCTGTGGGGCAGCCTTTTCGTACTATGATGTTGTCACTGTCTGTGCTCTGCAGAAGGTGAGGGTTATTCACTTGTGAAAGATCTTGTTCCAGGACCAGGTTCCTCCAGAAAGAAATTTAGCATCCTAGAAGTGCATGCTGACATCTCTGCATATTTGCATACTTTGATGAACAACATTCTTTACATTGCCAGAATATTAGAATACAGGTTTTTTGAAAGTAGGCTTTCCTTAGACTGCCTTCAACTGTTACAGTGCTCACATGATAGTAATCTTAATTGTTTTTAAAGAAAATTATTGTTGGTGTATGTACAATTTTACCAGGTTTTTTTCTCTTCTCCCTGTCTCTGTCTCTTTCTCCCTTCTATCTCTCTTCCTCGCCCTCTCTTTTCCCAGCAGAAATCCTAGAGGCTGGTGTTAAAGGAGCTGCAGAATCCCTGAAAGGTGTGAAACGGAAAAAGATTGTCACTGAGAATCACCTGAAGAAAATACCAAAATCCCCCCTGAGAAATCCTCTTCAGGCAAAACATAAGCAAAACTCAGAGGAATCATCCTTGGCTGTTCTTCAAAGTACTTTAGAGTCTCAAAAGAAACATAGCTGTATTCCTGTAAAAAATGGAGAACAGCTAACCAAACAGAACGGAGACACACCGGGGGTCGGGACCGAGGCCTCAAGCCCCAAAGACACTGCCTCCCCGAAGAAGCCTGTGTCCCTGCAGCACCCAGCTGAGCTGCGGAGATGGAGGTCAGAAGGCTCTGACCCAGCCACACTCAGTGGCCTCCATGCAAAATGGGACTCGAGCTCCTCGTCCAGTAAGGCCAGGACTGACGCTAGTGAATGTATCTCTTCTCATTGTACTGCTTCTCCCGTGTACATGAACACTGCATTTGATGTCTTACTGAAAGCAATGGAGCCAGAACTGAGCACTTTGGCACAAAAGGGCTCAACTAGTGCAATTAGGACAGAAAAACTGAGACCAAATAAAACTACACGATCCCCTTCTAAATTAAAAAACAGTTCAGTGGATACCCCAAATCTGACTTCACAGGAATCTGCTGCCGAATCACAGTATTCTCCTTGTACCTCATACCCAGTGCAAGTGTCAGCCGCTCAGCAAAATGAGCTGGGGCCGATTCAGTCAGTTTTTCATTCAGATAATCAACATGAACACTTTGTTTCCAAACCAAACCAACACAGTCAGCAGCTTCCGAGGCATTTAGGTTTCATGGGATCACTGACGAGCCTGCAGAATCAAGAGAGCACCAAACTTGAACAGGTTTATAGTATAGCGGTGGCGCCAACCGTCAGTCTCACTTTACCTTCCAGTAGAACTCAGGTTACTCCTCCAAACCAGCAAATGGATTCTGTTTCACCTATGTCCATCAGTCCAGCCAATTCTACCCAGTCACCCCCCATGCCGATTTGTAATCCAACTCATGTTGCCTCTGTTGTTAATCAAAGCGTAGAACAAATGTGCAATCTTCTTCTGAAAGATCAGAAGCCAAAAAAACAAGGAAAATATATTTGTGAGTATTGCAATAGAGCTTGTGCAAAGCCTAGTGTGCTTTTAAAGCATATCCGCTCCCACACTGGAGAGCGGCCCTACCCCTGTGTGACCTGCGGATTTTCATTTAAGACTAAAAGTAATCTGTATAAGCACAAAAAGTCCCATGCACATACTATCAAACTGGGTCTTGTCTTGCAGCCAGATGCTGGTGGCTTGTTCTTGTCCCAGGAGTCCCCCAAAGCACTTAGTATCCATTCCGATGTAGAGGACAGTGGGGAAAGCGAGGAGGAGGGCTCCTCTGACAGCAGACAGAATGACCCCAGCACCGTGGAGCTGCAGCCTATGCAAATAATGAAGAGGACACCCAGTTCTGAAGCTTTACCCAAACCAGGTTCCATTCCAAGCAATCCAGATTATGTGGTAGGTGACTGTTCACCACAGGACCTATCTGCAGAGTCACAAGCTGTGACGGAGTTGCCGAAAGTTGTGGTCCATGCTGTCAGCATGTCACCATTAAGAATTGACAGTCCAAAGGTGGTCAAGCCTAAGCCTGAACTCTGTAGTGCACAGAGACAGGACCTTCAGGTAGCCAGTGTACTGTCTCAGTCAGCCTGTGTGACCTCCCTAGAGAATGATGAGAAGGCCCTTCAGGAAGTAGACACGAGTCAGCCAGAAGGAAAACAAGACTCTCACGGAGGAACTGCTCATGCCCAGCTACAAAGACAGCAGGCCACCGATTACTCCCAGGAACAAGGGAAACTACTTCTGAGCCCTCGGAGTTTAGGAAGCACAGATTCTGGCTACTTATCACGTTCTGAGAGTGCTGATCAAACAGTGAGCCCACCAACACCCTTTGCCAGAACCTTTCCCACCACAGAACAAGACTCAGCCAAGAGTAGCAGCCCCTCTGCACCTCGTGTCAGCACACCAGCGCCCTCTGCCCATCCATCAGGGGAGAAGCCAGGGCTCCTACCAGGCCAGATGCGACCACCCCTGGCAACAAAAACACTGGAGGAACGTATATCGAAGCTTATCTCTGACAATGAAGCCTTGGTAGATGATAAGCAGCTGGACAGTGTGAAGCCCCGGAGAACTTCTCTCTCCAGACGAGGAAGTATTGATTCCCCCAAATCATACATATTTAAAGATTCTTTCCAGTTTGACTTGAAACCAATGGGGCGGAGGACAAGTTCAAGCTCTGACATACCAAAGTCCCCATTCACCCCCACTGAGAAGTCAAAGCAAGTGTTTCTCCTGTCTGTACCTTCCCTGGACTGTTTACCTATCACAAGAAGTAATTCCATGCCGACCACAGGTTATTCAGCAGTTCCTGCAAATATAATTACTCCCCCTCACCCACTGAGAGGAAGTCAGTCATTTGATGACAAAATTGGCGCCTTCTATGATGACGTATTTGTATCGGGACCTAATGCTTCTGTGCCTCCAAGTGGACACCCCCGCCCCCTGGTTAGGCAGGCAGCAGTGGAAGACTCATCAGCCAGTGAGAGTCATGCTCCTGCACCTGGACAGTCCTTAGAAGAGGGCTCTGCGGGGTGCCACACTACCAGTGAACCTGCGGCAGCCCGGAGCAAAGCGTTGGCACCAGGCTCACACCTGGAAAAGAAGAAGTCCCATCAAGGCCGAGGTACCATGTTTGAGTGTGAAACTTGTAGAAACAGGTATAGAAAGCTGGAAAACTTTGAAAACCACAAGAAATTTTACTGTTCAGAGTTACATGGACCCAAAACAAAGGTCACAGTGCGAGAATCTGAACACAGCTCTGTGCCTGTTGGGGCCCAACCTCAGATTCTGCACTACAGAGTTGCTGGGTCCACAGGTGTCTGGGAACAGACGCCCCAGATAAGGAAGAGGAGGAAGATGAAAAGTGTGGGAGATGATGAAGAACTGCAGCAGAGCGAAAGTGGGACTTCTCCAAAGAGCTCTGAAGCCCTTTCATTTCAGAATGCCATGAGCGCCAGTCCCAGTCTGTCTCAGCACGCTGTCACCATGACAAGTGACCAGCAGCATAGAAACAGGCAGGTGCAGAACTCTCAGGTTCACCTTGTTGCGAGGGGCACAGAGCAGACTGTAGACCTGAAGCTGTCCCCCGTTGCAGAGCAGCAGTTGAACTCAGCTGCCCTGGACAGGATGGAGGTGAAGAGACAAGGTACTGGCATCTCAGTCATCCAGCACACGAACTCCCTGAGCAGACCTAGTTCCTTTGACAAGCTGGACCCTTTTGAGGGAGGCTCTCCGGGGTCTTTCCAGGAGCTTAGTCAAACTGGGAAGCCTGGGCCTCTGCAAATAATAGGAATCGCCCCGGAGGAAGGTCACCTTTCTAGGGATAGGCCACACCCTCACCAGCCTGCACTGCCTGACGCCGCCGTAAGGGGAGAGCACCAGGAAAGCACCAGGAAGCTCCCCAGTGAGCGGCATGTGGCAGGACAGACCTCAAGACTTGTCCGGCAGCACAACATCCAAGTTCCTGAAATTCTGGTCACTGAAGAGCCAGATCGGGACTTTGAAGCTCAGGGCCAAGATCAAGACAAACTGGAGAAGTTCAGTTGGCCTCAGCGCAGTGAAACCTTGTCAAAATTGCCAACAGAGAAGCTGCCACCCAAGAAGAAGAGGCTCCGCCTGGCTGAGATGGAGCACTCTTCCACTGAGTCGAGTTTCGAGTCCACGCTGTCTCGCAGCCTGAGCAGGGAGAGCAGCTTGTCCTGCACATCAAGCTTCTCAGCCTCCTTGGACATAGAGGACATATCTAAAATGGAAGCTTCTCCCAAAATCGATTTTCCAAACAAAGTTGAGTTTCTTCTGATTCCACCTGGCTCAAACACACTGAGTGTGCCTGGAAGTCACCGGGAAATGAGGCGTGCTGCTTCGGAACAGATCAGTTGCATGCAGGCATCAATGGAGGTCTCTGAGTTGAGAAGTAAATCCTTTGACTGCGGAAGCGTAACTCCGACCCAAGTGACACCATTTGTTGAATCACAGCCTTCAGCTTCCCCTTCTGGTGTAGGGGTCAGTGGACACGTGCCTCTCTTAGAGAGACGGAGAGGCCCCCTCATCCGGCAGATCTCTTTAAACATAGCTCCAGATAGTCATCTGTCTCCTGCTAACCCATCATCTTTCCAAAATATTCCTCTGCCCAGCACAAATGCAGGGCCCCTTCAGGGTCCTCAGCTCCCTCATACATCTTTGGCTGAGTTCCCTGTCAATCCTTTGTACTCCCAGTCTCAAGTTAAGGATCTGCAAGCAGAAATGTCAAATTCCAGCTCTGCTAAGGTCTTTCCTTTTCAGCAACTTTTTGGTATCAGTTTGTTAAATCAAGCCCATACACCTCTCAGCCATGAGAGCATACAGCTGCCTCTGCAGGTATCTGCACAGAGTGATAAAGTGGATGCACATGCTGTGCTCAGTGTGTCTTCTAAAAGTGAGGATTGCTTTGCTCCCAAGTACCAACTGCAGTGTCAGGTTTTCACATCTAGCCCATCATGCTCTTCTAATCCAGTGTGTCCTTTGCCGAATCAAGTCCTCTCAGATCCAGGTAGAGCAGATTCACGTACAACCTCAGTAGCATTGCCAGCCAAATTAGTAGATCCTGTATCTAATTCATGTCCTCTGCCACCGCTGGAGCTTGGGCCGCCTGGCAGCCAGATGCAGAAGGTACCATCGTCCTTCATGCTGCCCACACACCTGCAGAGTAATGTTGCCACTTACTCTTTTGCCACCATCTCCTCTCTGCCACGAATCCTAGTGACCCAAGATCTGTCCAGCACACCAAATTGCCAGACTAGTCAAAGTGTAGTGCCAATCAGCGAAGAACAAATTGCCATGCCAAAATCACAGAGAGATAACCAGAACACTTTGCCAAACCCAGAAAAAGAACTTGTTTGTAAAAATATTTTTTCAGAGATAGGCCAAAATTCTTCTCTTACCGAGTCCTTGCCTATGACTCAGAAAATGTCTGTAGGTAGACTTTCCCCCCAGGAATCTTCAGTCTCCAGTAAAAGGATGCTCTCCCCAGCGAACAGTTTAGACATTGCCATGGAAAAACAACAGAAGCGGGCTAAAGATGAGAACGGAGCTGTTTGTGCCACAGATGTAAGACCCATAGAACCGCTCGCTTCAAGGGCCAATGAGGTTACTAAGCAGAAGAAACCGGTTTTAGTGAGGCAGGTTTGTACTACAGAGCTCCTCGAGGGTGTGGTATTGGAACAGGACGTTTTTTCTCAGCCTGAGACTAGTAGTGAGGCTGTTAGCTTGACAGGTGTTTTACCAGCTGATAATTCATCGGGACACTGTAAGTTTGTAGTTATAGAGCCTATCAGTGAACTGCAAGAATTTGAGCCCATCAAGTCATCCACATCATTCACGCTTACAGTTCAAAATTCACCTGGGCATTTACAAAATACCCATGTTTCTCCTTTGAAATCTAGAGACAGTAACCAAGAAAGGAAGTCTCCAGGGGTCAAAAGTCAAGGCGACACAGTGCACATTCAAGGACAAAGTCAACAGCCCACTGCCACTCTTCCCTTGCGTAGCCCTGCAGACACGCAACAGCTGCCTTTCCCCAGCCTCAAGACTGCTACCAGCTTTACCTGGTGTTACCTGTTAAGACAGAAGGCATTGCCTCTGCCCCAGAATAACCAAAAAATCTCAGCCTATACTGATTGGACAGTAAGCTCCAGTAACCCAAATCCACTTGGTTTACCTACAAAAGTTGCTCTCTCTCTCCTTAATTCAAAACAAAAGAGTGGAAAGTCATTATATTGTCAAGCAATCACCACCCATTCCAAATCAGATTTATTGGTCTATTCAAGCAAGTGGAAAAGCAACTTAAGCAAGGTACTTGGAATATAATTTATGTTTAAATATGGTTTGTACAAATTAGTTTTGACATGTCTTGATACCTTTAAATATCTTAGAAGTATTTTAGTCTTGAATGACAAGTTGTACTGTGTGTGTAGTTACTTGAAAGAGTGATGCATTTGCCTTAGGATTTGTACTGATAGGTGTTACATGGAGTCCTTTTTCTGAAAGCATTTTCAGAATGAAAGCTTATTGTAGCATGTTCTTCTTTCTCTCTGCTGACTGTGCTAAGTCTCTATGTAGTAGTACAAATAATCCCAGTTTTATTTTGATCTTTTTCTTTTGTTAAAATTTTTTTTTCCTGTTTATGTGAGAGGAAATTAAGATTATGATTTGTCCCTGCTGGTGTAGGAAGGCAGAGGTGTGGGTAACCAAAAGGTGACATGTTTTCTTGTGTCGTACAAGTGGAGAGCCATTCCCTCCTATCCCTATCCTGTGGGTACTAATTCTTCCCCTCCACTACACCCACCGTAGCTCTCTTTCCACACAGGCCTGGGAATCATTAGTACTACAGAGGAAATTCAAAAAGTAATAAACTCCTATACTTGATAAGTTGATTTGATGAGGATTTATAGTATAAAGTCATAAAACTGTAAGTTTGGGTAATTTATCAAATCAATCTCATAAAAATTATTGGCTTTACAAAATGGAACAAGTCATCTAAGTTATTAAGAAGAAATACATAGATGAGTTTATCAACATTGAACCCAGGCATTCAGAATTATCCACTGAGGTTTTGACCTCTAGAGGCTCACAAGCTATAAATACAGACTCATGAACATTTACATAACTATAAAGAAGAAAACATTGCAGTATCGGTATTATAGTTGAAATATATTCAATTGTAAAACAAGAAAGTCTTTAATATTGCCAGTAGGTTAAGGAGGTGTAGGTACAGGAAGATACTCCAAAGGTAATGTTGGCGATATTTCATCTGAGTCTCAAAAAATAACAGGGATTTTTCAGGCAAACAGTTTAAAATTTTTGATAGACCACTAAGTGACATGGAACCAAGATATTTGGGTCATTTAAAGAACTGCATGACCAGAGGTTCTGTAAATTTGAAACAGTAACATACTTTGCAGAAAGCTCCAGGTGGAAGGCGTCCATTCTCCCGTCCGACTCCAGTGGCAAGATAGCTCAAGAAGTGTATAGAGAAGAGGGTAGGCTTAGGAGGAGCCCAAATATCTGTATTTAAAGGGTTAAAAGATGAAGAATGTACACACAGGAAACTGAAAGAAATTGTAGAGAAAGAAAGAGAACCAGGAGAAAATGATGTTACACAGACATATGGGCCAGTGTATCACAGGAGTGGTTTAGGGAGGGAAGTCAAATGCAGGCAAAAGTAAACAGCAGAGTCTGGGATGGACGCTTGTAACACCACTGGAGACTTCCGTTCATGAGCAGGTGGCCATGGAGGGTTCAGTACTGGGTTGATCCTTACCACAACCCAAAGAGAAAAAGAATAGGCAGATGCCGTACACGAAAAGAATTTCTAAGGGAGAACAAGGTGTCAGCAACACCTGATGCCTGGGGATGGTCAGAACATGAAGACTAGAGGAAAGTGTAATGATTTGGGCACTTTAACCAGTTGAAAACATCAGTGGATAAAAGCTGGATTTGACAGTAGGAAAGGTACCAAAAAATGGGGATTTGCTACTGTTGAGTAGGAAAGAAAGCAGGTTATTGTTAAAGAGATAAGAAAGGTGTGTGCAAATACCCCACCTTGTGAGGAAGCCTGATCTTTTGGCCAGGCAAAGCAGAGACAGGTGTGCTTTTTAACTGTGGGCATGGTTGTGGCAGCACACCTCCATCCGCACTGCTTCCCTGCAGCTTTTCTGTCCTCTCCTGAGGACAAGGACTTTGGAGTGTACTTGTCAAAGGCCATACAGGCACTCATCCATTGTGTATACTCTCCTGTCACATAGTGGTACTAAATCACTTTTGCAGAGTGATAGCTTTCTACATGGCAGTTTAATCGTTTCAGACTTTATATCAAAGAAGCCTTTGATTACACAGGTTTTTTCCTCATGTTAGGTTAACCAAATGGCTAGGTTCAAGCCTTTGCTGTTAACATCTATCTTGGACTACTAGTACCTTCACCCTGATAGATATGTAGGATGGCCCAGCTATACTGCCATCTCACAAGGATGCATGAGCTTGGAGGACATGATAGTTGAGAACATTCACTGTTAGTGGTGCGTTGTGTGCAGTCTTGCACAAAATCATAAATTGTTTCCTATGGGAAAATACATTGTTTATCATTTGGATGTTCATTACTGTTTTCTAAGGATTTGATTATTATCAGACCAAAGCCTAATCCGACCTGGATCTCACAGGTGACCAGTATTCAGGGAACTTTTGAGAAGATCTGGAGAGGAGCTGCCCTTGTGGTTTAAAACAGTAGGGGGAAGGCAGGCCGACTGTCAGTGGAGCTTCTGCTTTACCTTGAGAGTGGGTGTAAGCTCAGGAGATTTACTGATGTTTTTGGAGGTCTGAAAATTATACTGAAGTAACTAGCTCTTTCCCATCTCCAGAAAATAAACCCATAAAGTAAAATATTTAAACTATAGTATGAGTGGTTAAATGTCATAAGGGATGGTTAATCTACAAAAGTTCCTGTGAATGCCAAACATTTGGGAGCATGAGGCATAAGGCAAAAGGGTGGCAAGTTGGAAGCTAACCTGGGCAATTTAGCAAGACCTTATCTCAAAACAAAAAGGACTGAGGCTGTAACTCATGAGTGCTTGCCTAGCATGCTCAAGGCCTTGGGTTCAAGCACCAGTACCACCACCACCCTACCCACCCTTCTGCCAAAAAAAGAAATCCCTCTGAAATTCACAGAATACCAGAAGCGGGAAGTTTGTTTTGAAGTGTCAGAGCTGTAGTAGGGTTATTTAAAATATAAGATGAATTAATTTGTCATGCTGTAGACAGATGAGAGAAGATAAAGCAAATAACCTTTTTTTATCTGTTACTGCTTAGAAATGTATTTCGTTAAGTTAACTAATGGTTTATACTTCATGGTATTTAAATTTCCAGTGAAATGTCAGCATGTTTGTGTTTTCAGTTTTATTAAATTAGTTTCTCTTTTTTTTTCCCTTTCAGAGAGTATTAGGTATTCAAAAGTCCACAGTAGTTGAATTCAGCAGTAAAGATGCCTCTGAAATTAACAGTGAGCAAGATAAAGAAAACTCATTAATCAAAAGTGAACCAAGAAGAATTAAAATATTTGATGGAGGGCAAGTACAAAGTTTACTTCTTAAATGTACACTTAAACTCACTTTTTAAATGTACATTTACTTTTATGTAAATTAGGAGTACCAATTTTATTTAAATGTTTCAGGATTTGGGGGTTTACTAAAAGTCTCTTTGTGGTGAAATATATATATTAATATTAATTCCACTTTGATTAAGAAAATAATGACCAGGAAACATTGGAGGGCCATAAAGACAGCTGTGAACTAAA
Organism: Dinomys branickii; assembly: GCA_004027595.1. Classification (NCBI taxonomy): domain Eukaryota; kingdom Metazoa; phylum Chordata; class Mammalia; order Rodentia; family Dinomyidae; genus Dinomys; species Dinomys branickii. The sequence continues at coordinate 32,451 of PVLD010013640.1, read as the reverse complement.
GTCTCACACTGGCTTTCCGGTAAGGGATGAGTCGGAAAATCTGCTCTGAGACACATGAACATATTGCTTATTTCATTGCTGTCTTTGGTGTATTTTATTATGAGAAAAACATTGTAAAAATCAATATAGTGAAGCCTAGAAGTATTTCAGTTTTTAGAGTTACTGTGGTTGAATTTAGCAGCAAAGAAAACTTTTAAACAAATATCTTACAACGGAGGAAATGTTTTCAAGTTAAACATAATATTGAATACATTTATTTGATTGGAATTAGCTTTTAGAGCATTATGTTAATGGGAAAAATTGGAAGAATGTTCTGTTACTTACCTTTATATGTATTTTTTGTACACTGAGTATGAAAAGTGTGTTTATATTGCAAGTAGAATTTTAATCATGGATATTTTTGCAACAACATAGTGTTCAATATAACTAATTTTTCTCCTCAAATTAGATACAAATCAAATGAAGAGTATGTGTATGTCCGAGGCAGGGGAAGAGGAAAGTACATTTGTGAAGAATGTGGAATACGCTGTAAGAAACCTAGTATGTTAAAGAAGCACATACGAACCCACACAGACGTTCGCCCCTACCACTGCACTTACTGTAACTTCTCCTTTAAGACGAAAGGTATGAGATACCTGTTGCTTCATGGTCCTGTTCATATGCATTTACATAGAAGAACAGGACTTTGCATATTCTTTGAAGGATACCATAGAGTGGCTTAAATTAATTAAAGTACATCTTGTCAGCATTGTAGTTTTGTTTCTAGAACCTTTGGAAGAAAGCTAAGTGCACATTTTTAGAAAATATATATGAAACTTTTTTTTTTTTTTCCCGGTACTGGGGATCGAACTCAGGACCTTGCGCTTGCCAGGCAAGCGCTTATGCCACTGAGCTATACGCCCAGCCCCATATATGAAACATCTTAAAAGGAGCAACTGCCCTTTTTACATTTTATTCCCTAAATTACAGTTGGACGGCATGACGACTAATACAATTTCAAAAATACTTACTTTGGATTGAAGAAGAAAAAGAAGTTTTCATGATTGCAAGTAAATTCATTTGGGTCCTCAAAGCGAAGACATTTAAAATAATAGTGACAGTAAACTGTTATAATCATTCCACCCATGTTTTATCATCTAATTTTAGGCATACACAGATATTTTTTCTGATGCATTTTTAACCAAATACTGTTGATATTTTTTTAGCTTCAGATTTTTTTAAACATGTCTATTTATTGTTTATAAGAAGGTCTCAGAACTAGTCGTTACAATTATATTTAGTATTCATTTTATTTTCTTTATATGTTCTTATTTAACTGAGAGGCTATTATTATAAAGTAATTTTGCTCTGTATAAGTTTTTTTGTTACACATAATGGAGACGCTACTGTAAAGTACTTGTTTTCTTCTTTAGGCTGCTTTTATATGAATCATTATACAAACATTTTTACTTGAGTCTTTAATTTTATGTACTTCCTTTTAAAAAATAAGACTCCAACAAACATATAATCATGAAAATATGTCTCACAAAACAATATCTCTAAAACATACTTTTTATAGAAGCTTTTTAACCCTTTTGAGTTAACGGCCTTTTTATTAGTTGAATTGAGTTATTTTGTGAAGACTCATCAACTCTTTAGCAAAACCTACTATAATTTTTGGCCAGTATTTGTTGACATTTAAAGAAAGTTATAACATGTAATAACTAAACTGCTTCAAATACCTGTCTTAAAATGCCAATAGTATCTGAAACAATGATGAAAAACCAAAATGTTCTTTTCAGATAGCTTCAAATATTCTAAAGTTCCAAGCGGTCAGAGGAATGAGAGGGATATTCAGTGGGCAGTTCTTCCACAGTGGTGTAGACCCTCTGGGAGACAGAGGGCAACTTTGAAGGTTCTCAGTCCTGTGTGAGTCCAGAGTGAGGAGTTCGAGTGCCTTGAGGTGCTCTAGTCATCTCCACTGTTTTTGACCTTGTGCTTGAAGAAGTAGCTGTTAATTTCCAGTATTAAGAACAGAACCACATTCAAAACACCAAATAACATTACTAATATACAATTTACTGAGTACAAAATAATGTTACCAATTACAGGAAATAAAAAGGTATGAGAAAATGACTGGCTTTCCATAGAATGAAGCAAGGGACTTAGGGTATTTCAGGGATTTTATTCATAAAATAAGGGCAAGAAAGGACCGACAGGCTAACAATGGAAGACCAGATAAAACTACAGAGATTTCTTGGTAAGGAGAAATATTTTGAGTCCCTAAGTATTAATCTTAGTGAAATAAAAGCACATGCAAGATTTTAGGTAAATGTTTAGCAGAGCTTGCTGGCCCTTGGAAAGTGAGCCTTATCTGTTGACAGTTTTCACACCCTATATGCTGCATATCTGAACTCACATTGGAATTTTTGTTTTGTCAGGTAAGTCATGTGAATTGCAGGAATTTTGTTTTGTGTTTTTGAGGCAGTGTCTCACTATGAAGGTCCAGGCTGGTCTTGAAATCACTCTGTAGCGGAGTTTGGCCTCAAACTCACAGCATTCCTCCTACCTCAGCCTCCCCAGAGCTGGGATTACAGGCGTGCGCCACCACGCACTGCTGGAATTGCATGATAAATGTTTATTTGACAAAGAGTGTACTAGCTAAGGGGACTGATAAAAACCTTGGAAGTTCATTTTTTTCCCTATTTTTAGTAAGATAGCTCTCATTTCTTTAGGGCGAAATTCCTTTCAACCGTCTTTTAAGCTTTTGTAAATCTATGTGGAGCAGATCCCAAGACAGTTTTTAAACGTAGCTAACTGTAATAAATGCTAGTACCTTTTGTCTTAATAGAGGTTAATGTTTTGCTGTATTTGCTTCATAATTTAACTATATTTAATGTAAATGTCTGAAATCGCCTATGTAAGTGCAGTGGTGTTTCCAGAATCACAGCAGTCAGGGTCTGGTGTGACTGAGTTGCTTGTGGTCCAGCCAGCCTCTTTATGACTCAGCTCTGGAGCACTCACTTCTGGGGTGCTGTGCAATGGGTTGACAAGAACCCCCGGTCTAGGGCTAGAATCAGTGTATGCAAGTGTGGCCAGTTTCACAGATTCAATGCATTTGTCAAGAAATTGAAACTCTGTAAACAAGCAAATTTTGTGGGCTTCTGCTATTATAAGCCCAAAATATGGCGTAATGATTCAAATACTTTTTATTTTTCTAAAGGCTATTTTCAAATACTAATTTGCCCTTGCCCCTCAAAAGAGATGATGTGACCTTGTTGGCAGTGTTTTCTCTACACAAGATGCTTGGTGTCCTCAGAAGAGTCTGACCTGTCCCCTTGCATTTATGATCATGTGGGGCAAGTGGATTCTGGTTCCAGTGACCCTGGTTATACTTACAGAGATTGGGTACATCAGCTGCTGGAGAAGCACCCACAGACATACTGTTACCGCGTGTCCTGTCAGCACGCGAAGTGAAGTTCCTTTTCCTGTTCCACGTGTGCACACACAGAGGTGCTGCCTAGAATATTTTACAATGATTCAAAATGGTTTATCATAACCAAACTTAAAACACCTTTACACCCTTTCCCCACCAGCTCAAAAATTAAAATATATATTCGCAGATGTAAAAAATTACACAAGACATTCAAAAGCAGTGTGATAAGCAGGTACTTTTAAAAATCTAAAGATCCTTGGGGGAATCAAAGCCAGCTTTATACATGCAGACTTGGGTTTTTAGTGCCTGTTCTAAGATGGAATCTGAGGCACCTGAATTAAACCTGGCTTTTCCTTTCCTTGGCTGTGGGCCCTTTGGGGAAATGAGGTTTATGCTTGAAAGCAGAACTCTTTTCTTATGCCGTCCAGACAGACAGCAACACAAAGTGATCTGAAACTACCAAAACTGGTAAGGTACCAGGTAGAAGCAATTGGGAAATGGCTATAAAAGATAGTCCTACAACCGGTTTCCTTAGGACTGCATGGAAAATGATCTCGCTGAAGTCAGCTTGTAATGAAAACTAAAAAGCCTGCAGATGTAACTAGTGCAAATTCCCACTCCAGGAACTACAGCAGCAGTGCTGTCTGAAAGGGACTTTATGTGTACCATGGTCTGAGAAATAAATAAGGAAGAGGGAGTAGAAACTCGGGGGCAAAAGTTGTTGCAGTGTGTAGATACCAGTATCCTCTTGTGTACAGATTTAGTCATTGTAGTTGTTGAACCACAGTGTGTACTTTTGCTTCACATAGGAATGGAATTTGCCAGTGTTAAGTGCAGTAGCAAAACGTTACTATGTAAGCTTAGTAAACATTCTTTTCCCTTCAGGAAACCTGACAAAACACATGAAGTCCAAGGCACATAGCAAGAAGTGCGTGGATTTAGGTGTCTCGGTAGCTTTAATAGATGAACAAGATACAGAAGAATCAGGTAAGGCTTTATCCCGTATTTTTCATAAATGATGTTTACAGTGTACTATTTGTTTTGCATCCATGGCCTCCTAGTCAGTTTTCCCACTTTAAATTTGTGTCCTTCCTCTCCGTCCATCCACACCGATGCTACACTGATGTTGCACTGAAGTGAAATTAATCTTCCATGTTGCTCCACCAATCAGAGGTTTTCATTGGTTCCCGTTGCCTACCGAATACGTGTGAACCATGTGACCTCTAATCATAGTCCTTTACTATCTGCCTCCTGCCATCTCTTCACCTTCCCCTTTCCTGTTCTCACCCACCCTAATGCTTGAATTTCCTGCTTATGTGACTGCTCCTCTACAGCCCACCATTACAGCCCTCCCTGAAATCACCACACTCACTCCCCACATGCTGTGTTCTTCTGGTATGCACTGGTCAATCTCCCCTTTCCCTCAAAACGTGGTGCAGGTCCATTGTGGTCGTGAAGCCTTCTGTCCTTGTCCCTTCTGCACACTTGTGGGACGCAGTTACTCCTGTTGGAATTTCCTCTCTACATTCAGCTCTCCTCTGCTCATTTTTTTGTTAACGTGCCTGTTTCCTTACCTCCCCACCAGGGTGTGCAGTGCAGCATGAGCTAAACCTACCTTACGGTGGCCTCTGCCTCACTGGCGGCTCAGCACAGCCTTGTGCATTGCTTGGGTTCCGTCAGTATTTGTGGAAGAAAACATTTGCTGAAGTGAATGTCAGAAACATTTGTTATTTTGGAAAAGTTACCTGGTTGTTTTATTTTAAGTATTAGCTCCACATGTATAAATACTTATTTCTGGTCAATTTGGAGGGAAAATGAACCAGATAATCTGTTCTGACTAATCAGAGAATAATTATCTTTCTGTAAAAAAGATTTATTAACAAAAGAGAGTTTTAAGAAGATACTACGTTGCATTTTAAAACTACCTTATATTTAATATTTACCTGCCACATTTTTCTTAATTTTTATTTTCTTGGATAGTGAAAATTTCTAAAGAGAAAATGAGACCATCATGGAACATGTAGGTTAAAATACCAACTCTTTCATCTCACAAATAATACAACACTAAATGAATCAGCCTGAATTTATGTCTAAATACTCAGGGGAAGTGACTCATTTATTAAGTATTAAGAGCGATTCAAATGTAACAAGCCGGGGAAAGTGTTGAGTTCTAGTAAGTATGTTTAGTACCCACTGACTAGGAAGGTTAAAAGTTACAGGTAAAACACTGAGATCTAAGAAACGTAGCTGCAAGAGATAGTGCTATTCTAAAAGGTACTGTTATGTTTCACTTCATCATCAAGATGAATCTTAGAAAAATTAACTAATGAACCTGTGTGTAGAGTCCTCTCAACTATTAAGGTAAACAGTAGTTCTCTTCTAAATTTGCTTAGGAGAAGGGAGTGTGGTTTCCATTAATTATCATGCATTGTTTAAATTGGCTAACTAGTTGACTTACAGACCTATCCTTTCATTTTCGTGTTTTTCATGTCATTACCAAAAGTGTTAGAAGCTGGTACCTGTGTTTACAAACTTAATTCTTAACGCAATTCTGGTCACAGAATTTATTCTACAATTCCGATTGTAACTGAATTGTAAAATTATGAAAAACATTCTGTGACCAGAATTATAGAAAGAATTAAATTTGTAAACCACTGTATATATATCAAAGTCGATAGACAGGGATTAGGTATTCTTATGAAACAAGGTTGTTCCACCTTTTTTTAAAGTGTAATGTTATAAATTACTATATTTATAGGAAGTGTGTTCAAAGTTTCTTTCCAGTTTTTATCAGGTGGCGAAATGTAATGTAGAAATCTAAAATCTGGGGAGACTTAAAATTCTTCTTGCTGTGCCAGCAAAATACATCCTCTTTTGCTTTATTATAGGCTTATAATAAGACATCATACAGATGCTGCAAACAAATAGACTTATTTTCCTCTTATTCTCTTTCTGTGCTTTTAAAAAATATTGAGTTTTCTAAAATACAAAAAGAGTGTAAAGAATTGTAGAACATGTATGCATGTGTTCATACCAGAACTGATGATTATAAGAATTCTGTCCTAAGGCATTATGCACAAGGCGCAACTCTGCTCATTATTCTGGCCACTGACCTCCTGCTTGAGATATTGAGGCTTTCCCTTTGCTTCGTTTGACATCCCTGCATATACCTGTGAGCCAGGAGCATGGATATAATTTTATTGTAATATGTGTAGACAGTATCACTATGTAGACATCTAAGATGTTGATTTTATTTTATAATTTTACATTGTTTTCCAGAAGAGACTTAACCATTTCTCCATCTCCCTCACATAATATTGTCATAATTGTAATTTTTGGCCAGTCTAATAAAGGGTAGTTTGTCATCTTTATTTGTGATTACTCAAGTCAAATCTTTATTATCCTTTCAAAAGAAATTTTACTCCATTGTATTGATAATACTTTATAAATGTGGAATTTTGCTTAGCCGTTCCGGTCGGTGTGTGTTTGCAAATGTGGGGACACAGACCTTTGCAGTAAGTAACCAGGTGCCTGCAGGTGTATGCTGTCCCTGGAGTGTGCCCTTCTTTTAGCCTGACACTAGCCCAGCACTCTTACTTTCTTTCTCTCTTTTGCTCCATCTTCCCACCCTTGACACATGCACCATGGGTCTCCTCTCCCCTGTCCTAGCTCTTCCCTATGTGAGTGATGGCGAACCTTTGAGAGCATTCTATGATGTGAACAGCACTCTCTGTAGCATGCATACCATAGATTTGCCACCACTGCTTTGGGTCATCTCCAGTGTTGTGAGCTTGAATATCATTCAGGTGCAGATGACACCCCATTCACTCCAAACTTGCTTCTGTTACCATCTCTGGATGTCTGATACATGTTCACATTTTTTTTGTATTTTAAAGAGAAAAAATAAAAATGATACAGAATTTCAAAACAAGATGATAGGAAATTAGCAATGGTTATTATATTGCATATATCTTCAAAGTGGTTGCTCAGATTAGCAGGCACAAGCATGCAAAATTGATCATAAGCACTAATGATTCCTTTCAGGGAACTAATGGAAATGAGTAGTGCAGTTGTCATAGCTGTCCGCATCCACATGTGATGTGTCCCAACCTCCTGCATTGCCCTGTACCGCAGGGAAGCACGCTTCCCATGTAGACCTTGCCTGGACTTCCGGCTGCTTGACCCAAAACCTTAACATTATCATCAGTGCTCCCTTTTTTCTTATTTTGCCTTTAATGCACCAAATAAAATGACTTAGCTCTTCCTTCACACTGCCCACATTCCTCCTGCTGTTGACCCTATTGGGAACGCGGCCATGGTCTCCTCCAAATTGCTTCTAGCAGCTCCTAGCTGGCCTCTGTGATGCAGCCCTGCCTCTCCTGGACCATTTTCTACCCCACAGTAGTCTTCTAAAAGCTCTGGGAGTCCCTGACTCCCTCCTCCCACAGCTTCCAGTTGAGAGGACTCCTCCCCCTCCTCCACCGTGGTCTCTCTCAGACTCCTTCCCACTTCTTCCTTCCGTGCTCACTCAGCAACAGCCACGTCAGCCTTCTCTGAACACATCCAGCAGCCTTCCATCTCAGGACCTTTGCACCTCTTCCACCAGGCCAACCGTGCTCCACTCAGAGGTCCCCTTCTCATCAGACACGGGGAAGAAAACACCCCACGCTCTCATTTTCTGCATTATTTTCGCCTCTTAATGTTTTATTTTTCTTCCTTGCACATTTAGCTGCCAGATACATATACTTTTTTTCTTTATCTATTCCACTTGGTAGAAAATAATAAAGACAAGAATTTGGTATTGCTCACTGCCCTAGGATTCTGCCTAGCATATAGTACATGGCGAACAGTTGTTACTAAATTGACAACTGTGAAGACAGTGCTATATAATTCTTAGGAAATAATTCAATATTATCATTTATAGAATTTGATTAAAAATTTCTATTAAATTCCATCTCTAAATTTGAAATGGTAGGCATAGTAAATGCACTATTCATACTTTTCTCTGTGAATATTTGTTATATCCTCAGAGCTGATACAAGTACTACTGAGTCAGTTGTTAATTTGCTGTTTATTGGCCCCATTGATTGGGTCCAAAGACTATAAAATGACTGAGGTTTTCTGACTGTTCTAGTTCTCATCCTCAATAATGGACAGATTTACAAAGATCTGTCCTACTTTTCAGTAGCACCAGAAAAGCAAAGTTTATTCTCTTTCTGACTGATTGACTAATTTCTTTACACTTGAACAGGTTTTCAGCATGTACAGGACTCCCGTCTTCCCTGAGCACTCTGTCTGTGGCTGTGGCGCCTTGGGCTGTCCCCACATGGGTAGGGCCACGTCCGCCATGGCCAAGCTGCTGCAGGAGGAGGACTAAGAAGGGGTTGTTCCTCCTTCACTGTGTTAGTGGAAGGGCCTTGATGGAGAAGTGGGTGGGTGGGGGGTGCGCTTTCCAGACCGAGGGACTCGTTTCGCAGAGGCGCGCAGGTGGAGAGGTGGGTAGTGCCCTAGCCTTGGAGAGGCTGGCAGACTAGAGACTGCTGTGCAGGGAGCTCGGGGGAAGCACTTGTTCTGGGTTTTCGTTTCCTTGCTCACTGATTCTCTGATACAGTGAGTCTTTCTGCTCTGGTCATTTTTACTGATGTTTGCTTGCTTTGACACTGGAAAACCATTTTTTTTCTTGGCAAGACCAGAAATTTAATTAAATAGCAAAAAAATAGCATAGGTATTGATTAGATATAAAAGACCCTTCAGAAATAATATCAAATCCAAAAGTGTTCTGAAACAATTTAGAATTTTGGTTGAAACTAGTAACAACAATTTTAAGTACTATTATACACTCAGTAGAACTTTTATAAGGTAGAAAACCTTTTCTCCAGTTCATTCTTACTTTCCTCATTCATTTCTTCCCTGTCTCATTCTAAAACCTACTTCAGAGAGGCTGGCAGTTGTCCACAGACACAGCACCACGGCACAGGGGTAGAATTACACACAGCGTGAATGTGATGAAGCACGTGGTGAGTGCCTGTCTTCCCCTGGTGCCTACTTGGTTCATATTCAGTACTGTAACTTCATCTGACAGCAAAGGTAGCCATCTGGACCCAAGGTCATGCAGAGCCCTGAGAAAACATGCACACCTCCAGTGACAGAGGTAAACTCACTTCTGCTTCCTCGTCAGGGAAATGAAAACCTGCATACTCATGTGATTCATACTTATGGAACATGTGAAATGTCACATTGACAGTTACAATGTAAAAGCAAGAGATAATCATGAAATACTCTCAAATGAAATCTCACATTGGATATTGTGATTTTTAAATCCTATTTCTCTTGACAGTTGTGGTGGGTTCATTTCTTGTGTTACCTCTGGTTACTTTCTTTGATGGGTAGAAGGATTACAGAGTCTAAAGAAAAGACAAAACTCTCAGGTGTTTGTGTTTGATGGAGAGTTCTGCAGTGCCTGGAAAGACAGGGCCAGTCCTAGTGTAAAAATTAGGACTATATCAACAATGAATTTGACAATATATGGCTTTGCCCCAGAGAGTTGTTCTACCCAGTAGCCCTGGTCTGTTGGAACGACAGATAAGACTAATGCAGAAAAATGCCCTGGGATTGAAAACGCGTTTAACATGGCAGTGCCTGATCTCTGTCTTCTGCAGTCATGGGCTCTAGAGAGTACTGCTGGGCCTTCATCTGTGACACGGAGTTGATCCTTAGTGATGTAGATGTCTTCTGCTGGGCCTCACAGTTGCGCAGCTCTAATTTGAGAACGAGTCCACAGAACCTTGTTTAGTATCCATGTCCTCTTTTTGCTGATGAAATACTTTTTGATTATGATGAGAACTAAAATAATGAAAAAAATCAAGCTACAAACAAGGATTCCAGTATGGAGTCCATCCGTGATCGCCCCTCGGTTTGGTGCTGGAAACACCTGCTCTGGCCTGCTAGATGTCCAATGTGCCGAGTTCGTGTTTGTTAGAATAGCAGAAGGAATTCTAGGAACAACGGTGGTGAAGTATAGGAAGTATTTATTGTGAAAAAGGAAAACTTCTAAGAGGGACAGAAGGGGGTCCCGAGTGGGTGGGCCCAAAAACCATTCTTTCCTACATATAATTGCTTAGTATCTTCATTCTCAGTAGTTAACATCATGTATGCATAAGTGTTTCTTTGATTAGGGATCTTTAAGTGTCCTTTCTTGTATCAACTGAAGTCATTTAAAGCCATTGACTCCTAAGGGCCATGTATATCTGACTTTTATCCTAGACTCTTTTGTTTTCTCAACTGTTACGGAACCGTGCAGGCAAAGATAATAGGGCTTTTAATCTGTGACCTTGGAATTTTCATTTTTGAGGTTTGTTGCAACTGCTATTACTTTATTTTGTTGTGGGAATTTAGACAACCATGGCTAAAAGAAGCATGATTTCTTTAAGTGGATAATTCTATTTAGTAATAATAATACCAGATAATACTGCAGAGCTGACCCATTCTGGTGGGATGAAAGTTTTTATAAAGAAAGTACTTTGGGCTTCACCATCTCGCCTTATCCACCAGATGGAGTTTCACCAGTGTGAGAGGAAAGCCTGACATGATTTTTCCCTTGTGGCCTCCATTTTATAGGTATATGTGTAAAGACTAACTTGGAAATCCTTCTCTTCATTTTTTAAAGAGCATTGTTTTTCCTAGAATTAATTTCTGCTCTAAACTAGCATCTCTGCAGTATGAAAATTTCTTTGCTTCAGACTGTTGGAAAAGAATAAGACATTGACTTGTTCCAATTTTAATGTGTGTTTTAAAATTTCCCTTACCAGTTCCTTAAGTGTTGGAAAGATAGCAGTGTGGGTTATAAAGTGTTCCCTTTTACTATTGATTTTATTTTCTGGGGGAAAATGTGAATTTTTAGATAAATACTAGGAGTAGAAGAAGTGACTGAAAAATAATGATGGAAAATATATATCAGGTGCTGTGGTTTTGAGGTTTTTTTTTTACAGTATTTAACTGAACTCTATTTAAGAGAGGATCAACTTCTATTTTTTTTAACATCTTAATATCGGATGTTAATAACAGTGATAGTGCAAGTATGGTCAAAACTATTCTGTCAAAAATTTAGGCATAAATGCTTGGTGGTTTCAGGTTTAAAGCACACGTACACGGGCGGAGTCAGAGCAAAGGTTGAGAAGCTAGGCTGGTGTCCAGGGTGCTGTCCCCAGGCATGTAGGGCCAACTCCTGGTTAGGGGTCACCTCATGGCAGCAGTTTCTTCTGAGCCTAGCCACCATGTAGTAGCCCCTGTAATTCCTGAGTCCTGGATGGCAGTTTCTCCATATATGGTACCTGAAGGTTGTTTAAGATAAGGTTGTTTAGCACAGAACTTGTTGCCTTTTCTCTTCAATGGTGAACAGCTTCATTAAGTACTTTTGTGGTACCAAAAGAGTCTTGATATCATTTCTGTATTCTGGACCTAACATAAATCTGTTATCAGCCCAGTGCAGGAGACATTGGGGAAACCGCAGCATATGCCACTCACTGCCTCTGTCTGCCCCGGGAACTCAGGGAGGTGTGGAGGTGGGCGCAGCTCTCACCCACCCACCAGCAGTGCCGGTGGTGGCTTTGTGGGCCCTCTCGTTGTGCCCTCGCACCTGAGGTTAACTCCGTGAAACTCTCACAATGCAGGAAGTACCTTCATTCCCTAGGTTTCCCTAAACTCAGGTGAAACTTGCCATTTAATCATGGGAACAGGTTATAGCTACCCACTGTATACCATCAGAATCAAAGAAGAATAGCCAGATTGAACAGGAGCATGTCTTTCCAGAAATTGATCTTCAACAGTATGCAAATTTGGGACATCAGATCCTCTCTGCTTAGTCAGGTACCATGCACCTGTACTTTCCGCTACTGCGGAAACTGAGGCAGGAAGATTGATTGAGCCTAATAGTTCAAGACCAGGCGTGAACAATGTAGTAAGACTTTATTTAAAACAAAAAGTTTCTCCAGATTTGATAGCCACACTTCAGACTGCCAGCAGGACAGTAGTCAGGGCAGTAGTGGAGCCCACACACAAACTCCTCAAGGACTTCTCAACTCGGCACACGTTAATGACAGTCACATACACCTGCACGGTTAATGCTAATAGCCTCAATCAACAGCCATGCGGGAACTGACCACATACTTAAATTGTGCTTATTTCAGGTGTATTGGAAATGGAATAAGTCTTTGAACAAATAAAAGGATACAGTTTGGGAGACTTGATTCTAAATCAAGACTATATCAGACTATAGACTAGCACAGAGACTGAAGGGCAGCATTTGTAGGTTTATAAGACACACTTGGGGTCTTGTTCATTTAACGGATGTTTTCTATGGAACAATCACAGTCACCACTAAGAACTGTCTCTGAGCTTTCATCATCAAGCCAAAAGTTATGAACACTCACAAGAGGCCATGCTGCTTCTATCAACCTGCTGGCACAGTATTATTTAAACAGCATCACCATTTGGTAATGTGTTGGTTGCTTGTGTTTTACTGGGAAAACTTTAGGTGTTTTTTAATAGGTGTGTGTTTTTAGTTATTCCCTGACATCTGCCTTGTTTTGTTTTTCAGGGAAGGTTTTCTGCGGATTTATTTTGACTTCAGTGTCTCTTTTCCTGGCATTGTCTCCCATCTTGTCCTTCGCTCTCTGGGTCCTAGGTCCGTTCTCTGTGTGGCCAGCGCTGCTCTGCCCAGCGCTATGTGCGCGTTTCCAGGTGGTGAAGGGTGCTCGTTCAGCGTTGATGTGAAAATACGAAGATGAAGGCCAGAGGGCCTTGATTTTCTTCTCTTTACTACCTGTAGCAGAGGTGTGGCTACCTGTCTTACTCTTCAACACGTGGATTCTCGTTCTCCTCCTCAGTGGAGTGTCTTTGGGAGATGTTTATTTTGAATCTGAGAGTTTTACACGTTTTTGTAACCAGCCATTACATTTTGGACATTTGACATTTAAGAGAAACTGCTACTGGGTTTAAAATTAGCAACTCAAGCTGTAATTATAATTTATGCCTCAAAAAGTCTCGCGCTTCCAGTGCACTGCACAGTCCCTTGTTTTCTCACATCCAAAATTATGTCGCCTCAGGGATCTTCTCCTGTGTTCTTGGGCTGGTAGGGGACGCATTCTAGTTTCCACCTTTCCTGTCAGATGTCATGCTGTGAGCTGTTTGCTTTCTCTCTTTAGATCAAAAGGATGTTTTTGTCAGCAGAATGCTGGACTTCAGTGCAGGGAGTGTTATGTGCGTGCACCCTCAGCTGCACACTGCGGGCTGAGTAGTTGGTGGGCGCGGGGGAGGCAGTGCGCTTGTTGGAGGGTAAGCCTGAGCAGTAAGATGCGTGAAATGATGTTAGATCATATTTCAAAACTGCATTGCATCTACTCTTAAAAATAATTTTAAGTGAATTTTATAAAAACTACTAAGATTAACAGCCATCTTTCTAAATAAAACAATGTACTACTGCTGGATTTTTATAGAAAGGACTTATTATTCCTTTTAAGAAAAAGTACCATGTAAAATATGAAGCCATAATAGACATAGGGATTTGTATTTAAATAAAGTAGGGTTATCATCATTAATGCACAACACAGATAAGGCAGTTTTTAGTTTACTGGCTACATTATCAAACATTAAATTCTGGCCTATTGTATTCGTAAGGAGGTTTTCACTGCATAAACAAAACTTATTTGCATGCTTCTAAGAACTGCTTTCCCAGGCTGCTGCTGTTGCTTTCTGAGTAACATTTCTAATCCTAGAAAAGCAAACCTAGCAGAAGGTGGGTGCAGACAGGGCCCATGTGCACAGTAGCGCTCCCTCTTCCCACTCCTCCAGCAGGTGTCACTGTCTGGCAGTGATGGGAGGCCGGGTTATAGTTCATCCTACTTGTGAAATACGTACGTCCTAAGGGAAGTTGTTTGATGTAATTGTATAAAAACATGCACTTATGTAAAAAACATTGCTGCATAGCTTGCCTTTCATTTCCTGCTAAAGTAAAGGAATTATTTTGGTGTTAATTAAATTTTATTCCATATTGGAAACATTCATATGAATGAGAAATGTGCCTGGGAGGACATAAATGAAACTTTTTAAGAGCCACCTATTGTATGAAATTGTTAAGTATTAATTCTTATGTCTGTTCTTATGTTTTCGTAACTGCAGATGGATGAGCCAGAGCATCTCCTGTCCTAGGACAGGAGCCTGTGTCATACGTGCCTAAAAAGCGCAGTGGCAAAGGGATCTTAGCTTAGTAGAATAAGAATAGTGTTCTACATACATGAAAACTTGGGTTCATTCCAGCTTTGATGGTTTCTGATTATATAAACTTCCTAGCTTCCTTCTATAAGGTGGCTTTTCTGTGAACTCTGTTATTGGACATCTGTTCAGTTTAAACATGGTAATGTGGTGTAGATGTCACACTTTTTCTGCAGAGGGCCATGTGGATAAGTTTAGGTGTGGTGGGCCAGACATTCTCTGTCACGACTAGTAAGCTTGTGGTCATAGCACAGTAGATCAAAAACAGCATGGCAATTTGTAGACAGGTGAGCCTGCCTGTGCTAAGGCAAAACTTTCTTTACAGGAACAAGCAGTGAGCCATACATGGCTAGTGACCATTGCTCACCCCTGATGTAACAGGTCCTCAAGGTAGGGTCATAGCAGCTGTTACACTAGGGAACAGGCAGTACCAAGAGAAGCAGCCTTAGAGGCACACCTGGGGAGGTTTTGGAGGCGTCCTCCTCATCCTCGCTGACTTGGCAGTCAGGGGCAGACGCTCTGCTTCTGTTACACACTTCTCATGCAGTGGCAGTGACCTTTTCTGGGAGCAGCGGCATAGGGACCCAGGAAATTACACACACAGATTTTTATTAGTATAAATCCAAATAGACAGCAAAGTTGCCTATGCTGCCTTGGTGCTCTGAATATTTAAAAGGGTGCCATCACTGTGTGTGCGACCGTCTCCTCTCTTTCATCCCACCAGGCGTTCCTCTCTGACCAGTGTGTAGTCATCCAGTATTCACGTATAGGTTTCCAAACTTTGACAGTGACTTTACCCTTCAGGAAATGCATGATGGCTGTGCATTCAGAAAGAGAAAACCACACCATACTCACTTTACTTTAAGGAAAAGAGTCCTAGCCCCTCCTGAGCCCTCTGCAAGCTGCTGGCAAATGGCTCTGTCTAGGGAAGCCACTCTGCACCTGCTACTAATCCAGACCGGAAACTCGCTGTGTGATAAGAGCCAAAGAGTTTCACATTCTTCCCTCTAAGAGGGTATAGTATTATTTTAAAATTCTCCATATAAATTTTGTATCCTGGAAAAGAAATGAGGATCCCTCTTGAAATATATACATGTATAAATGGATATATAATTCTTTAAATTCTTTGGTTATAAAATGCAGTACATTTGTGAATTAAGTTATTAGTTTATGTTCTCTTGGTGATACATTTTTGTGTTTTATTTGTAATTACATAATTATATAACGCTTTTAACATCTGTACCTATGAACACTGAACTATGCATATTTATAAGCTAACTTGTTGACTGTTAATTTATTGTTGACCTTCTTTTAGATCATGCTATAGTAAGATTTTAAAATTTTAACCAAATATGAAATGTTTACCAAACACAAACGTGGGTTTTAATCTTGGCTCTGATGCTTATGAGCTCAATACTTTAAAAATAATTGTATTTTTAATTTTAAAGTTTTTCTTATAGAAGAATCAAATTCTTAATTAGTCCTTTAATTATCCAGTGGTAGGTAGTGGTTTATGAATTATGCTAAGCTGAATTCTCTGACTGAGCCCAGAGTGAAGCTACTCCATCATGACGTGTACAGCTGAGTAGGAAATGAGAGCACTTTTAGGTAGTAAACATGTGGTGCCTGTACTGGGTGAGGCAGATTTAGGAGAAATGCCCTGTGTTTCTAAGTTAACCGAAAGAAGACTTAGCATTATTTTAAGCATTGGTAGTTTTCTATGAAACAGAAGGAAAGTGTGTGTGGGTGGGGAGGGTAATGGAGAGGTAGGCATTTTAAAGAGCGCACTACTGTATTGGTCTTGAAAGAATAAAATCAAGACCCTAGAAAATTGATAAATGTTTAAAAACTCTTTTCAGAAAGTAATTTTCATCATATGGAAATGTTGCAGTAGCAGAATAGAATCCTAATGCAGTCTTTGCCCAGCTTCGCATCACTGTTTGCCTCTTACCTAATTACAGAGCACTGGTCAGCCTTAGAAGCCAGCTCAGCTCGTGCTTCTCACTGAAGCACAGACCTAGGTGGCGTCACACCAGATTTCCCCTCACTACCCCCTCTTCTGTCTCAGGTGCCCACACTACATGTAGGCACTATGTATGTGCTGGGCTGCAGTGTGTGCCTCAGTCTTGCCTGGCTTCCCAGACCTGGACCAAGAGTACTGAGGTTACTTTGAAGGCTGTGCTTCACTTTGGGCTCTTGGGAGGCGTTATGATGAGACTGAGGTTGGGCGTGTTAGGGTGAGTGTCATAGGTCTGTGTGTTTTCCCAAGTGTGTTACCGATGGCAAGGTATGTGATCAGTCATAAAGGTGCTGTCTGTAGGACTCTCTACTGTAAACTGAGCATTTTTCCTTTCATACTATCAAATCTTAGTGGAAAAATACTTCGAGACCTGTTCACACGTTGGTGGATCATGTCTGTGGTACTACTGTGATGTTCTGATTTATTAATCAGAATCTTTCTGTAAGGAAAGGTTACCGTTTCTCCATTCATTCATTCATTCGTTCACCTCTGTGGGCAGGGCTCAGGCTCTATATTTATTCCTTGGGTTATGAGCCGGTACTATTACTACTTGCTGGCTAGCTCAGGTTCCAGTGTTGGCCATGGCCATTGAAAACACTTTGAGCTCTGTTCCTGTGCATTTCTGCTACACCTCCATTTTTTAAGCGGTTCGTTGCTCTCTGCTACTTCAAGATGTTCCTGCCTTATAATTGGCCATTTCTCTAAGGACTCCTGACTCTTAACTGGAAAATGAGATTTAGAATGTAAGATTTAGAATCTAAACAGGTGTGCACATTGCTGCTGACTTGTCACTGCTTCTAGTCCCGCAAATTGGACAGACCTAGGAAACACATGCAGGTTGGCATACACACGTGCGCCATGTACATGTAACTTCCAACTCTACTGCAGCACCACAGAGTTTATTCTAGCCCTCTCCATCTGCTGAATGGAAGCCTGATTCTCATGTACAATTAGGTACATTTGTTCCTAAATAAAACAAAATTGCATAACCAAATAGAGGATGCCAAGTGTTGATATACTGTGTATCATGACCAGAATGGCCAAAATGTTACTAAGCGTACAGGTTACAAGTGCTCACTGTTCCAAGGACAAAACTAACTTTTTAATGAACAATAGAAACTAGTACTGTAAGTGAAGCAAATTAGCATTTAAGGTTGTGTGTCTGATTTATTTCACTTAACATTTTCTTCTCCAGTTGCATCCACTTTCCTAAGAATGCATCAAGTTTATCCTTCTTCATGGCAGAGTAGGACTCCATCGTGTGTTAAACCACACTTCCTTTGTCCACTCATCTTTTGATGGACATAGACGCTGTTTCCAAGATGTAGCTATTATGACTTGAGCTGCTATAAACATGAGTGTGCCTGTGTCCCTGTAATACAATTTTTACTGTTCTGGGAAGGAGGAGAGAGGGTCAGATGGAATTTCTATTTTTAATTTATTGAGGGATGCCCACACTGATTTCCGTAGTGGTTGTACTAGTTTACATTCGTGTCAACAATGTATATCTCCTTTATCCTAACATCCTCACTAGCATTTGTTATTATTTGAATTTTTGATGATAGCCTTTTTCTTTCTGGGGTAAGATGGTATCTCAGTATAGTTGTAATTTGTATTTCTGTATTAGCTAGTGCTGTTCAACATTTCTTCAAGTGTTTATTGGCCATTTATACTTCCTCTGAGAAGTGTCTTTTCATTTTTTATTTTATTTTGTTTATTTTTGTCTCTTTTTGAGACAAGATTTCATTATGCAGTTCAGTGTAGGCCGGCCTCAAGCTTGGAGCAGTTCTCCTGCCTCGTCAGCATCCCAAGTGCTGGGATTGCAGATGTGTGCCACCATGCCTGGCACCTTTTCATTTTAGTTGCTTGGTTTGTGATTGGGTCTTTTATTTTGGAGGGTCTTTTTTTAAAATTATATGTTCTGGATATTAGTCCTCTGTATGAGGAATAGCCGGTAAAAAATTGTTCTCATTCTGTAGGTTGTCAATTTGTTCTGTTGTTTCTTTTGCCTTTTAATTTGATATGATCCCATTTGCTGACTCTAGTTCTTGTGCCATTGGGGTTCTTTTCAGAAAGTTCTTGCCTATGCCTAGAACACTTACAGAGTTACCTGTTTTATCTTCCAATAGATTATTTCTGTTCTAACATTTGATCCATCTTGATTTTACATTTATTGTATTCTCTTTGCCAGTTTCTTGTTAAGGATTTTTGCACCTATATTCATTAGAAAGATTGGCCTCTAGTTCTGTTTTTTGGTTGGATCCTTGTCTGCTTTGGGGATCAGGTTAACACTAGCTTCCAGGAATGAATTTGAGAGTAAGACTTCCCTTTACATTTCATTAAAGAGTTTGATGCATGTTGGTTTTCGATCTTGCTTGAATTTCTTGTAGAATTCAGCAGTGAATCCATCAGGCCTTGTGCTTTTCTTAGTTGGTGGTTATTTTATTACTACCTAAATTTCATTGCCGGTTATTATATTATTCAAGATTTGAAAAGTCTCCTTGATTCAGTTTTGGTAATTCATTTGTATCTCAGAATCTCTCCACTTCTTCTGAGTTCTCCACTTGTTTGGCATATACATTTTTCAGGTAATTGCTAATAATTTTATGATTTCAGCAGAGTCCATTATGATTTTATCTTTTTCTTTCTCTCTTTTTTTGTAAGATTGACTAAGGATTTATCTATTTTGTTTATTCTTTCAAAGAACCATTTTTCAATTCATTGATTGCTTATATTGCTTTTTTAGTCTCCATCTCTGATTTCTGCTCTGCTCTTTATAATTTCTTTCTTTCTACAAGCCAAGGGTTTGGATTATTCTTGTTTTTCTAGGATCTTGAGGTGCGTGATTAGGTTATTTGGGCTCATTCAATTTTTCTTATATTGGCATTATAGCTATAAACTTCCCTCGTAGTACTGCTTTATTTGTGTCCCATAAGTGCTAGTATGTTGTACTGGAATTATTATTTAAATCTAGGAACTGTTTTATTTCTTCCTTAATTTCTTCTGTGACTCATTAATTATTCAAGAGTGTGCTGTTTAATTTCCATATATTTGCATAGTTTCTGTTTCTATTGACTTCTAATTTCATTGTACTGTTTTCTAATAATATGCATGATAAAATCTTGATTCTTTCCATTTATCTTGAAGCATGCTGTGTTAACTAGTATATTTTGGAGAAAGCACGATGTGCTACGAAAAGAATCTTTATTCTCTTATTGGGTGGAACATTATATATATTAAGTCCATTTGCTCAAAGGTTTGGTTTAACTCTGTATTTCCTTTTCAGCTTTTCACTTAGTGCATCTATTTGCTGTAGTGTGGTACTGAAGTCCACAGGACTGATGATTATCTAATCTTTCATGTCCACTGCTCTTTCTTATATGTAGCTGGGTGTACCATAGTTGGGTGCATATGTTTAAAACTGTTGAATAATTCCTGTTGAATAATTCCCTTAACCAATATGTAATCTCCTTCTTTGCCTCTTTTAATCAGCTTTGCCTTAAAGTCCACTTTGTCCGAGAATAGGGTAACTATTCCTGGTTATTTTCTGGTGCCTATTGCATGGAATATTGTTTTCCACCCTATAATTTTTAGTCTATAAATTTATTTTGGGGTTAGATGTGTTTATTGTTTACAGCATACTCCTGGATTTTTCTTCTTGATCTGTTCGGCTAGTCTGTGTCTTTTGATTGGTGAATGGAGCTCATTCTCATTAACAGTTATAATTGATAGGTGTTGACTTATACCTGTCATTCTGTTATTTACTTGTTACTATTCTGCTCTCTTTCCCTTATATTTAATTGGTAGATCTGCTTGCTGCATTCATTCTTTTGGACCTTTTGGCATTGTTAGCTTCATTGTCTCTAGTATATGAGAATTTGTGGAACATTGGTTTGGTGGTCATGGATTTCTTTAGGTGCTCTTTATTATACAAATGTCTTCTTCATCAATTTTGAAAGATTATTTTGCAGGATATATCAATCTAACTTGGAAGCTGTTTTCTTTTAGGACTTAATACTTTGTTCTAAGCTGTCCTTGCCTTTAAGATCTGTGTTAAGAAGTCTGTTGCAACTGTTATGGATTTTCCTTTATAGGTGATTTTTTTTTAACAGCTTCCAGGATTCTGTTCTTATGTTGAACTTCTAGTATTTTAATTATTATGTGGCATGGAGCGGTTTTATTTCTACTCATAGCTACTCAGGGCTCTCTGTATCTCACTTATCTGTATATTAAATTCCTCTTCCACATCTGGAAAGTTTTCTTTTGTTACTTTTGTAAACAGTTTTTTATATGCCCTTCAGGCTGTCTTCTGATTTTTCATTTTTTCCAGTTATTCTTATGAGTCTTCTTTGAGTCATCAAGCAGCTATTGGATCCATGTTTTATATTCTGTTATTATTTTTAACATGCCTTTCATGAATTGATCACTGACTACAGCCCTGTCTTTTGGATCTGATACTGTCCTCACACTGGTTGCTTATGAATATTCTTGTACATGAGTTTCTACTATTGAATTTGATGCCTAAGAGTTCCATTTCTACGTCACGTGGGAGGTATGTGCTTAACTTGGGAAGAAATTGTCACTTTCTTAAAGCAGCTCTAGCAGTACCTACATGCCCACCAGCAGTGGATGAAAATTCCTGTTACTAGGGGCTGGGGATATAGCTCAGTGGAATAAGCGCTTGCCTAGCAAGCGCAGGGTCCTGAGTTCGATCCCCAGTACCGCAAAAAAAAAAAAAAAAAGAAAGAAAAATTCCTGTTACTGTTTTACCTTGGGAAGATCCTTTTAGTGGGCGTAGAACTAGGGGTTTGACTATTTTCTTGTCATTGTTACTGTGATTTTCATTTGCACCATTTTTATTTTATTTTTGTTACTTTGTGTCTCTCACCTGAAAGATTGCTTGTTGCCCACCTTTCCTATAAAAGCTTTGAACGTATTAATCAAATTATTTAAAATTCTTTCTCATGATATCTACCATATTTGATTTTAGTTCTGATTTCTGTCTCTTTACAGTACTTTTTTCTTGCCTTTCTGTATGCTTTATAATTTTTTGACAAAGGTGGACATCTTACATAAGGCAGCAGCAATATTTGTAAATCATTTCGTGCTTTCGGGCAGTCATCCCTCTTCTACTATCTTACTGTGGAGGTTGAGTTGGGCTGGCGCTGTAGCTGCCCTCCCTGCACCAGAGACTTGAGATCCCTGCAGAGAGGGATGCCTTGTGTTTGGAGTGGGGTTGGTTTACACCAATGCTGTTGGTTTACACCAATGCTGTCTGTTCAGTATTCTCCTTTTAAGTCTTCCTCTCAACTATACCTGTGAAGAGGGCCTCTCTACATCTCTTGACCTTTTTCTATTTCTCTTCTGTCACATGTCCTTCAGAGCTCTTTAGCCCGGCATTTGGAGATGAAAAGGAAGGGCTAGGGATATAGCTCAGTGGAATAAGCTCCTGCCTGGCAAGTACAAGGTCCTGAGTTCAATCCCTGGTACCACCACCAAAAAGAAGCTTGGAGATGAAAAGGAAGATAGTGTGTTGTGTCTGTTCTGACAGTCTCCTCCTGTACGTGCTCTGTGTTCTTACCTTGCTGGGCTGTGGCTGTCTTAGGGCTCCTACCCATTCCCAGGCTCTGCTGTAGTCCTGTCGTTCCCACAGAGAGCTGAGCTGTACTTTCCTCCATTGCAGTGAATTTTCTCCAAGGTCCTAACGACAGCAGTGCTCAGTGCCTGACCTCTCAAAGGATAAGGCTTTTATTTTTCTTACCTGGGAGAGAGGAGATGGGTCCAGGTGACGTTCTTCACCTCTCCCATGAATGTGCTGCCCCTCTCCCCTGGATCTGCACCCCAGCAGATGCTTCCTGGCACCCATTCGCATGAATGCCCGTGTGGCTGTGATACAGGGCCCGCAAGAGCCCCCAGAGCTTTGTTGTCCTGACACCTCACATGGGCCCTAACCAGCTATATTACTGTCAACTATTTTTGCTGAACTCTTGATCCATAACAGGAAACTTCCTGTCACATATACCCTGGAAGTGACATAAGCATATATCTTTTTCTACAGAAACTTTTTTTAGATTGTGGGCTGTTTGATTCTCTAGGACCTCAGTGTTTCAGTGGGTTTTGAAAAAGTCTTATTGGGAGTTAGGTGCAAACTCTTTTGGTTTTATAAAGTAGTAGTTGTTAAGGTAAAATGTGTCCTATCCTGGTTACTTGCAGCAAGGGATAGCCTTTGATGGCATCGGCCTTGGTCACCAAGAACCCTGTCTTTTCCCATCCAGTTCCCTGTGCTCTTTCCCACTTTCTGGTTTCAAAAAAAGATGCATCTTTTTGAAAAGCATCTGATCTGACACTTACATGGAAAATTTGGTCAAACTGGGGAAGACTTTTGTAATTTTAGAATTTGAAACACCAGATAAGACACCAGCAAAGTGTCTGAGGAGCTTAGAGTCCAGCAATGACCAGAAATCACCCATCCCCCACCAGTATACACCCCTGGTGGGATTCTGATTTGTTGATTGACTTAACTTGTTTGCAACATTATAACAGTAGATCCTGGGACAAAAAGGATCATGAAATCTTATATTAAAGGAACCCAAATACATATTTTATCTTTTAATATCTTAGTTATAAAAATGATACATGTCCATGAAAATAGCATAAAGCATCTAGCCTTTTCCATTCCCTAGAAATAATCCTCATATGTTCTGGTGTAGCTCTTCTGAGACTTGTTTGTAGCAGTTTATCTTTGCCATGTAGAAAGAACAATAATAAAGTTAATATTTGGGAAAGCCAGGAAAAACAACTATCATTTATTTCTCTATTTATATATTTTCTGTCTTTAAAAAATGTAGTAATTCCCCTCACCTGCAGGTGAACTTCCCAGGATTCCCCAGTGGATGCCTGAAGGCTCAGATAGCACTGAACACTCCGTGTCCAATTTTTTTTTTTTACCTGTATCTTATACCTGCTGTAAAGTTTAACTTATAAAGTGGGCACAATATGAAATAATGATATCCAATAATAAAATAGAGCCATTTAACAATACGCTAATTATATGAGTGTCGTGTCTTTGAATATTCTTTGTGCTGGTCTCACTTTTCTGTGATGACAGGAAGTGGCCAGTGCCTTAGGCGATGAGGTGAATGGAGTGAGCGGTATGGGCAGCATGACGCAGAGTCAGGCTGCTGCCGCCCTCCTTACTGGAGCACAAGCCCCACCATGACCTGATAGCACTGCCACTCTGTGTCGAGTGGCTCACAGGCAGGTCTCACAGCATGGGTGATTTATGTCTCAGGTAGAAGGATGGGCAGGATCCTTATCACACTGCTCAGAATAAAGTGCAGTGTGAAACTTGTTGGCGGTTTATTGCTGGAATTTTTTATTTTAATACTTTGGGCTAGTTGACTGAAAGCAGTAATGACAATACCACGTACGTGGGCACACAGCCACACATGTGCACATCCGTGTCACAGCAGCACTGTAGAATTCATTAACTTGCTAAGAGAAAGTACCGTGAATGAGTGAAATTTTTAAACGAAGTCCCACATGAGTGAATAAGTACTTTGAAAATGTTCCTGGACCACTTTGAGTGTTGCTTGTTAAACTCAAACTCAGACTTTGGTGAGCTGTGTGTATTACTGACTTTTAGGTAATGTCCCCCTCCCTGTGATAAATGGGTTAAAAATGGACATATTTAAAAATTGACATCATATTGTAAGATTAAATTTTTAAAAATGAAGAAAGTGTAAATATGAAGTGAATTTTGCTGTGGAAACCTGTCTGTAGTACTAATAAAGGATTAGAGAAAATTATTTTAATAATAGGACAAATGCCATCAATTTTTTATTTTAACTTGTTCAGTGAAAGGAAAGTACAGGGAAGTAGAGGAAAAAAAAAGAAACAATGAAAAAATGTCACATTGAACTCTGGATTAGTTTTTATCTGGTTGCCATATTTTAGGACTTTTTCAAGAGCTGCGTTTGAAGCTTTCCCTTCCCTTTTCTTTATATATCACCTTCCTCTTGTTGGTTTCCTCCTTCAAGGCTCATCCTTAACATGCTTGTCCCGCCCGTGTTACTGTCCCTCAGTACCTCTCTGCTCAGGATTCCTGTCTTGCAGACTGCTGCTTCTCCTTGTCTTTGACCTCAGGCTTTGTGAAAGGGGCCTGTCCTTTATGTTTCTCACAGTGTCACCCAACTTCTGAAAGCTAAGAGACTGAATTTTTGTGCTTATAGATCATTCTGTAGCGCAGCTTTTTGGTTGTTTGCCTAGATGAAAAGCAGAGACTCAGCTATGAGCGGTCTGGGTGTGACCCTGAAGAATCTGATGGCCCTGATGACGACGATAATGACAACGAAGACGACGACGAGGACAGCCAGGCTGAGTCCGTCCTGTCTGCGGTCCCGTCGGTCACGGCCAGCCCGCAGCGTCTGCCGTCTAGAAGTGGCCTTCAGGGCTCCGTGGGCGCCGATGAGGGTGTGCGGATTCCTGATTGCTTCTCCGGCGTGCACGTGGACCCCATGGACGTTCTGCCGAGAGCACTGCTCACCAAGATGACTGTCCTGAGCACCACGCAGTCTGACCTCAACGGGACAGCGAGCTCTCTGGCAAAGGCCAGGCAGCAAGCAGCAAAGGATGAAGACAGCACGGCTCCTTCTGCAGACAGGTTGCCTGAAGCGACCCCCAAGTCCCCAAGCCATCAGATGTCTGTGGACTACCCAGAGCCAGGAGCTGTACAAAGTTCTGTGGCAGGGAGGGCAATCACGTTAACACAGGTAAGTGATCAGTGGTCGCTTTTTTCTTTTTTTAACCTTTACATATAGAGAGCCTAAGAGTTTACAAAAGTAATGCACTTAAATGATTTCTTTATGGACAAAGCAGTTTGTGCTTTTTTTTGTTGTTGTTATATTTAATGGCAGAAATTCCTTTAGAATCTTAAGTATTTTAATGAAAATTTACATATTATGAATCTATGAGCCAAATGCTTCTTTAAAAACTTACCCATTTATTATTTGGTTTTCAAAATCTTTGGAAATAAAAAGTGTACGTGCCAGTTGTGGGTACAAGGCCTGGGCCTGACTTACCCCAGGGCCTCTTCTGAGCCGTTTTCCATTGCGTTTGCACCACATCCTCCAAATCAATGTGTTGTGCTTTACCCACATTGGCAAAATACCTACTGGTTTTCATGGCAAACATAAAGTGACCCAGAAATGTTTGAAGAGCTCTTGCTCAGATGATAAGAGTGCCACGGCCCCCTGAGCAAGCTCTTCCCAGGACCTAGCCTGGGCCAGACTCGGGCTGTGTGGGCCAGGAGAGCCACTGAATGCCCACGTTTTGCCCCATGGCCCAGTAACAGTGCGTGGTGGTTCTCAGGAGAGTACGTCGTCATTAACTCTCCTCTTAACCTCGTGTGTGTGTATAATTTATTTCCAAATGGGTAACATTTGGGTTTGGTGGGTAACAGTGGAGAAAAATAAAGGACTATAAAGGCTTGGATCTCTGCAGACTAACTGGCCTAAATGAATATAATTTAGTTTATGTTGGTGCTTAAGTGGAATTATATTGATGTAGAAATATGTGGATTAATGGAATTTCATAATACAGGTCTATTCAAGAAAAAGGCTAATAATTAGGTAAGAATCTCGGGGTGGTAGAGAGGATGGGCAAGATTTGTTTCTTATAGTAACTTTTCATTCTTTCAGTATTGGCGCCCCACGCCCTGAGCTTCTCTGTCCCCAAATCTCTCGCACACCTGCCCGTACTGGAAATGTGGTATTCAGTAGGGTCCCAAATGTAGGAGTCTGTGAAGCAGTAAAGGAGCCACTGCAGAGTTTTTTTCTTTTTTGAGCAACAGCTTTTTAGTTTGTGAATGAAGATTCTTGGTTAGTTTTTCCCAAGTTCCGTCAGTTTTTAGCATCCAGAATTTATCAACAATTCCTAATCTCTAAAATAAGGTGGAACCAATGGTACCAGGAATAATAGCAGCTGCGGGAAGAATGTAACTATGGCGAACTGTCTGAGTTACTCGGTTTAAAATATGATGACATCCAGGAAAGTGGTTTGAAAAATGCAAAGCCCAACACAAACGTATTATTTGTCCTAGGAAAGAAAGGTGCAGTTGATATTTTACTTGCAAATTCATTTGTAAACATCAGAATAGTTTTTACCAAGCTTATTGTTAAATACACACACACGAACTTTGCCATCGCTGAAAATAGGTTAGCACTAGCATCTGCTGAGCCAGCTGTGCCCTCCCAGCTCACGCTCCTTGTCTTCCAGGGCATACCGTCGGGCAGACTCCCTCCTGCTGTGGCTGGGCCTGCACCGCAGCCGGCAGTGGGGTCTGTCTCCGTGACCTCCCCGCGTCCTGAAGCTCAAGAACAGAAGCAGCAAGTAACCCCACAGCCACCCGCAGTCCTCCCTTCTCCCCAGACGCGCTTGTTCAGCCATCTCCCCCTGCATTCCCAGCAGCAGTCAAGGACGCCTTACAACATGGTACCCGTGGGAGGCATCCACGTGGTACCCGCCGGCCTCACCTACTCCACCTTTGTGCCCATTCAGGCCGCGCCAGTGCAGCTCACCATTCCTGCTGTCAGTGTCATTCACAGGACCATGGGCCCCACTGCAGACGCCATCCCAGAAGCTCCTGGCACGACAAATCCCACTGGAGTGGCTGAGCTGAGCAGTGTTGTGCCATGTATTCCCATCGGCCAAATACGTGTGCCAGGCCTACCGAACCTCAGTACCCCAGGCTTGCCGTCTCTCCCCTCACTAAGCATGGAAACTGTCAACATCGTAGGCCTGGCCAACACCAACATCACCCCGCAGGTGCACCCATCAGGGCTCTCTCTCAATGCTGTTGGGCTGCAGGTTTTGACTGCAAGCCCTTCCTCTCAAAGCAATCCCACCCCTCAGACACACATTCCCGGTCTCCAGATCTTGAATATAGCTTTGCCAACTCTGATTCCCTCTGTCAGCCAGGTTGCCACGGAAGCCCAGGGGGCTCCAGAAATACCAGCTTCCCAAAGCAGTGCATGTGACATGCAGCCCAAGCAGACTTCTGTAGCCAGTGCCATCCAGGTCAGCAGGACCCAGTCTCCTCAGGGGTCACCTAAAATCCAGCAGGAAAATGCAAAAAAAGTTCTGGGTTCCGCTGCCCCTGCAGGCAACCATGCCGGGCACGATGGCTCCCACAGAGTGGATGCAGAGAAGGCAGCCTCCGCGGATCATGGGAAGCCCCAGCCTGAGCTCCCGTCCATCCAGGGCCAGCGGGGGCATGGAGCAGATCCAACACCAACAGCACAAGCTGCAGTCTCCCCAAAGCCGTCAGGGCTGCGGACTCCCAGTACCAACAGACAGGGTTCCCGGTCCTCCCTGCCGCCCCCGCGGCGGCCCGCCACGCACTGCAGCGATGTGAGCAGCGATGACGACGAGGACCGCCTGGTGATAGCGACCTAGCGGTTTGGTTTTTATTTTTTTAATAACACTTAACGGTTTCTTTGAAAACCCTCCTTTCCTTAAAGCACATTTTTCTGGCATAAACTCATGACTAATCTTTGTGCAATCATGAACTTTTGACCAATAATTGTTGTTTTGTGTCAGCTCCAGCCATTTTTGTACATGTTGTATAGACAATTGTGCCTTTTAGGAGTTTTACGTTTAGAAACTGTACAGATTGTTGAATATCTATATACATGAAAATATGTTATATATGTATATGAAATCCAGGTAGTTATTTGTGTTCAGTAAGAAGAATCTGTCAAATAAATCAAATGATTAAATTATATGTTGCACTGTTAAATATAAATTTTTATGGCCTTGGGGCAGAGTTTCTGTGTATAAATTAGTATGTAAACTCCATATTTATTGTATTCATATTAGTCTTTAAAAATGGATCTGTCCTCCTCCTTGTGTAAGACAGTAACTTTACACTTCAGACAGATTTTCTGTGTTATGAAATGTTTCAATAAAATATTGTTTACTGACTTTACCATGGCTTAAATTGTGCCTTCATCATACGATCTGGTGATCAGTAATCTGCATTTGGAAAACAGCCTGGTGCCCCTCTTTCCACGTGCCCCCTTTACCCGGAGTATTGCCCAACTGCAGCCCCATGCTGCACACACTTGTTTTTCTTATTTGAGAGAAGTAATGTTGAGATTATTTACCCATTTTGAGATATTTCATATAACATATACTCTGAAATGGGCAAAGTTCTCGAGGTGGATATAAAGGTTTCTGATGAACACAAAATTAGCAGTGGTCCTGAGAGCTTATTGCAGATGGGACTCAGGAAACCCTGACACCCCCAGGCTCCAACCCCTGTTCATCAGCTTCCTGCACAGGCCTACCTGTGTCACGGAGAGAACTCCATCCACTCTGTATGAAGCCACAGAGGAACCAAGATTTGTGGAAGGGCCAAATTCAGACTTCTATCTAAAGTACTGTAATTTTTTAGAAACCATTTTCCTTCCTGGGAGATTTAACTTGAATTCATTCAGAAAAATGACCACAAGGAGTACAGGTTTACAATTACAACTGTAGTAATTTTCATTATTACCTAAGGATTACAGAAGTTGAATTGGGAGATAAAGGTTTTAATGTTAGAATTTGAGTGTTTTAACTTATTATCAAGATACCACATTCACAGTTTGAGAGGCCCACTTTGTGAAGATGCAGATGGCAGGGACTAAAGTGTTCTGGGGGACTCAGAGACCTGGAGACCCACTGTCAACCACCCAGGTCACACCTGTGACTTTAGCAAGGGCACCTGCGGTCCCGGAGCTGCTGTTGTCATCTCAACTAGGACCTCCAGACTTTGACCCAGGCCCAGAAGACTGATGATCCAGCATGCGTTGATGCATGCTTCGACTTAAATTTATACCTTTTCTCAGATTCAGTAAAACAAATCCTCAAAAATAATATGACAGATTTTATATTCTGAGATAGGTTTGAAAAGAATTCTGGAATTTCTCAACTTAGGTTGAAGTTTGGCTAACACTGCCCACATAATAAGAGTTACTGAAAAATGACTATTATCTGTCCAGTTTCTGAAAATTACCAAATTTTAATTTTCTCTCATAACCTTGTGTTAAACTTTCATTGTCTAAAATTTAAAAATTTTATAGTCCTAATAAATACCTTTTCAGTTTTGTTTCCATAGCTTTCCTCTAAATTAAAAGGCAGTGCTCAGAATTTTAGCATTCAGTTTATGTAGATTTTTCTTAATTTGGAGAATTTTACATTTATTGTGTTAAACACTAGTATGTTTGGATGTTACTTTGAAAATCTACTAGATAAGAAATACAAAAGTCTGAGCCTTTGTATTTTGAAATCATCTTGTACTCAAAATGAACAAGGAAATAGTTAATTTTCAACAGCATCTCCAGTCAGTTTTCCCAAGGAGCTCCATCCACTTGATGTTCCGTAATACAGTTGCTCAGCAAAGAATGTAGAGAGGTTAAAGGACTTCGTTTGGCTTTTTATTTTTCGGTCCTTTTTGGAAGGCCCAGATTGGTAGAGAACCACAGTACAGTGACAGCAAATCTTGGTAAGTTATTGGCAGAACTATAAAAAGCATCATGTGAAGCGGTTTTAACATCTTGTATGAATCTACTCCAAGACCACCATCAGAAGTGTTGGAAAAATAGTTGAGGTCACTTTTCTAGTTTTTAAAGATGAACATTTTTCTAATTTTCAAAGATGAGCAAGGATGTTATGAAAACTTACTCTTAAGTTAAAATAAGCACATTTAGTTACCTTGTTTTAATTCCCAAAATTTAGGCCATGATACCTATTTCTTCCAGAATTACAAATACCTGATGATAATATAGCAATTTTATCTCATTTTTTTAATACACCCTGATATTCCTTCACAGAGCAAGTGTAACACCTTTCTCATTAGTTAATCCCTGACCTGAATTTTAAGTGGTGGTACTTAATAAGGATTATAGAATGTGATCATTAATTTTGTTAGAAGATTGTGAAGATAGTATTTCTTTATACACACTAGGGTCACATTTATATCTGCACTCTTGACTATTTTGCTTTTAACCTTTTGAGATAAAATTGAAGCAATATCAAAAACATGCTTTTTCATTAGAGCAATTTTGTTTCAAAACCATCTACAAATGGTTAGGATGTTAAATCTTAAAACAGATATTCCTTTAAAGTGACTTCCCATAACCTTGGGAAATTGCAGTATCTAACATTGGAAAAAAAGGTTTTTAGATAACTATAATATTTTAATGACAGTAACTCCCTACTGTCATAAAAACAGAATGAGTGTGAAAACAGTGAAATACTTTCTCTATGAATTATATAATCTGGAAACCACGAGGCTTTCTGTCACTGCATTGGGCTTGCATGCTAGGCACACCCGCGTCTAGCGTTTCTGCTTCTGGGTCAGCTTGGGCCTGAGCAAGACTCCTAGGCCTCCTAAAAACCAAGTAATGGTTCAGGACAACTAACTCCGGTACCGTGCAAGATACAAAGGAAATTCAAAGAACATCTTCTACCCAAAAGGGACAGTCCTGCCTAAGACCAGGCCTAAGACCCTGTTTCAAAAAGACAAAAAAAAAAAAAAAAAAAAGAATCATGAAGCCAAGTGAAAGAGGATCCATTCAGACATTCATTCAATAAACATTTAGTACCAACCAATGTAGAAAGCACTTGGGGAACAAAAGTGCAATGTAAAGTAAATGGCAGCTGCCCTCCAAGACTCTTAAGTTCTCATGGGAGACTATCTTGTGGCCTAGAAGTGGTATAAGCAAGTACGTATGCAGATGAGAGTGTTCCGGCCAAGCTGATCAGCCAGTGCTTCGAGAGGATTGCAAGTTCAAGTCTTCCCTGGGAAACTTAGAAGTACAAAGGGCTAGGGATGCTGCCCAGTTAAGGTAGAGGGCTTTGGGGTTCCATCCCCATAATTAAAAGAAAAGGCATTTAAGTTTGGCCTTACCTGTGGGGGTCTTGTTAAGCAGACAATAAATGAAACCATTACAGGGAGAAAAACTTTGGAGGACAATCAGTATCTTTACTATGTGCCATTTATAATTATTCCTCCCAAGCAAGATTGCCCGGTTATAGGCGAGGAGACTGCATCTCATGAAGGTCAGAAAACATGGTGGTGCAGGTGCTGCAGCTGGTGTTTGAAAGCAAGATCACATGATGTGGCAGTGTTACACCTGAGCCAAGGCTGAGGAAGTCTGAGCGAGTATGGGGGCCAAGGAAGTAAGGCTTTGTGGGGTCTTCTGCAAAGTCGGAATGAGCATGACAGGTAAAGGTTTTGATTCAGGACGCCAAGAGAGCCAAGCAAGACAATGCAGCTGCCGACACTGGCAGAGGAGAGCTTCCAGAGCTGCTTCCGAAATGTAAAGAATGACACCATACGTGTTTAAAGGTAAGGGAGCATTCTGAAGAGAATTAATACATCGCAAATTTTTTTAATTTAATGGTTGCCGTATTTTTAAAAATCATAGCTCATCTACCAAGTTCAATATGTATCACTCACATCTTCAAGGAAAAAGCATAATCTTTGGGACGTTAAGAGTACACTCTGGGGACTTCCGGGAAGATGGCGACCGGGTAGGCAGCAGAGAGAGAACCTCCCAGAGGATTACCACCCAGACAATGGAATATAGCAATATGAAGACAGAAAGGAGAGAGGTGTGTACCCTGAACCCAAGAAGGATCTGAAATGGGAACTGAAGCCCTAGGAAAGACCAAGCAAAACCTCTCCTGGAGGAAAGGATCG
>PVLD010013639.1:0-55274 GCA_004027595.1 Dinomys branickii | reverse complement strand
TGACTAATTTTGCATGTCTGTATATGGGTTCATACATTTACAATTCGAAGATATCAATGGATAAAGCAATAACCACTGTTGAGACCATATCACCTTGTCTATAGATTAGTTGTGATTGTACTATTTTTTATGATAATTGGTGTCTGTTTGTCAATATGTTTTTGTACTTTTATGTTTCTAAAATTAAAAAAAAAAAAAAAAGAAGACCAGAGGCACCAAAGGGCTTCTTTATGACCACAGTCATGAAAGCGTCCCAGAGCTATCTTTCAAGTAATACTTAATTTTGCTAATAATGCATTCAGGACAGAAAAAACCAACGAGAATAGCCTTGGACTGGACCAGGAGGCAGGAGGATTGCCATGGGCTACATAGTGAATTCAAGGCCAGCCTGAACTACATAGTGAAATTCCATCTCATAAAAACAAACAAAGAATCAGATAAGATTTTGTTTGATCTCAATCTTGGCAATGTCCACCCTTAGTACTGACTTTACTGGTCAAAGTATTATTTATGGAAAACCTAGAGAGACCCTCTACCTTCACAGTTGCCCACAACCCTAGGTCAGTGCAGTGTCCCAGTGCTATACTTGTGAGACTGAAGGGTAGATCCCCAAGAGCCTCACTTGTCCACACTTTCTGGTATTTATTACCCCACTTCCTGGCTGGGCATGCTGTAGACAGAGTTGGAAGCCATGGACTACTTCCAGCTTCATCCACCTCACCTACTTTTTGTTGAATACCAAACATTCATCAAAGATGGAGTCTTCAAAAGGAGCCATCTTGGGCTGGGGATATAGCTCAGTGGAATAACTGCCTACCTAGCAAGCACAGGGTCCTGAGTTTGATCCCCAGTACCGCCAAAAAAAAAAAAAAAAAAAAAAAAAACAAACCAAAAGGAGCCATCTCTCTTCTCACCAATTTATAAAGACCAACACAAAATTTTAAATAACTAGCTTACCCCAGTCTTGGTAGACTCAGTAAAGGAAAAATTTGACAAAGTAGGCAGATTTTTTGAAATCAGATGTCATTCAAACAATATGTTTCTTCCTTAGATGTCAACTCTAAAGTCAACTTTACCCTGGCCTCTGCTTCAGCCATTCAGTTGTTCCTTTTGCTTTAGACAGTTTCCTTCCCTTTCTTCTTAAGCAACCTATTTCTCTATACATTTTCTTCCTTGTGTGTACTTTGCCT
Organism: Dinomys branickii; assembly: GCA_004027595.1. Classification (NCBI taxonomy): domain Eukaryota; kingdom Metazoa; phylum Chordata; class Mammalia; order Rodentia; family Dinomyidae; genus Dinomys; species Dinomys branickii. Next base: position 54,084 of record PVLD010013639.1, on the reverse strand, counting down.
GAGAAATGAGTATCTGCCCTTCAAGTAGAGCCTCAGGACCATTGCATCCAAGAAACTTGACCTGATTCCCCAGAATGGGCTCACTGTGTCCCCTAGCACTTCCACAGACCCTGGGCTCCACCCGGCACTTTCCACCTCTCACATTTATTGCAATCGCGTCTACTGGTCTCCCTTTCTAATTGAATGCGTTAGGGTCATAGCTCACGCCTCATTTATCCTTGCACATTGTGAACCAAACATAGTATGACTATAAAATGTGTAACAGTGCTGAGTAAAAGAATGAGTTGTATTTTTCTTTCTTTTGAGTTAGGGTCTCGCTATATAGCTTAAGCTGGCTATGTAGTTTCAGGTTAACCCAGGCTGACCTCAAATTCACAGGGACCCTCCTGCCTCAGCTTCCCAAGTGCTAGTATTATAGGCATGTGTCACCATGACCAGCTGGGTTTTCTTTCTTGTTGCCTATATTTTCCTACTATGTTATCCATAGCAACATTTCAACCCAATTCAGAAGTTGTGGGGTGTATGTATGTGTGTACATGCATGTGTATATATGTACATGTATGTATGTGTATATGGTATTGTACCAATGGAGAAAAAGGGGATTTTTCTGAGCAGTAATTGAAGCATTACTGGGAAGAAATTTTCCAAACAAAACCTGGAGATGGGTTAACTAGCTACAACTGACAGTAATAAATTTCACTCATAAAACTGAGGCAGAGCTGGGCAAAGTGAGATGATGGCCCTCCCTGCCCACCACCTGGTTCTGCACCAACAAGTCTTCCATCACTAGTCATTCTCCTAGATGTGTGGCCCAGCGTTGCCCTGTTATTCAGCTCTGTGGACCAGGCTACAGCAGACTCAGCTTCGCAGGAACCCTGTCCCTCAGCTGTCTAAAGTGGGTGAATATTTGCATCTTCCCACTCACCTTTCCCTGTCCGTGGGGATCCCATTCTTTTCTATTTTACCCACTGTCCACTCTCCTCTTTTGACGACAAAAACTCTCCTAAGTTTAAGAGGTGAGGGAGAGGTGAGAAAACTTGAGCCGGTGAACTTGAGTCTGACCTGACCTTGAACTCCGAAGCAGAAGCAAAATGCGGAGAATGGCAGAGCTGCCCTTCACCTCTGCCCCATTTGGTGAGAGAGGAATACGCTTCTACTTTGCTGGGAGCACTGTAATGTGTACTCTCTTTGTAACGAAAATTAGCACCCACCCTAAATAATACATGAGTCACACATTATTTTCTCTCCATGTAAGTCATGATCATAAACCTGTTGAAAAACATTGAAAATTTTCCAGATTCAGAGACTTATGGAAACCAACAAAAGCACCCTAAGCATGAATTACTACAGCCACTTGATGAGCACTTACTTAGTCCCAAGGGGTCCTGCATCAGAGGTCCTTAAGACACATGACCTCACTTACCCTTACCTAGCCATCTGAAGCAATTTTTATTTTCTCTTTCTTACATCTCAGAAAAAAAAAAAAGCTGAAAAATGATGTAGCCCAGGTCACACACAATAAATAGAAGAGTCAGGGTTTGAATATGACCACTCTTTTGAATACAAGGTAAGCAATTACAGGTCATCTGTTTTAACACTTCACTCCTCAGACCAGAAAAAGTTGCCTCCCCCATGTCTTCTGGCAATTCAGCTCTCCCCAGGCTCTCTGCAGGGCCCCTCTGCTGCTCCTGGCTGCAGGTGTAAAGGAAGCTCGATTATTTATCTGAATAAGAACTTGCAAAGCCACCCCTTTCCCTCTGCAGCTATTCTTAGCAGGGCGAAGGATCTCTACACAGGAATATGAAAGTATCCCTATATTAATCAGTGTCCCAGGAAATCTGAAATCCCTGATTCCTCTGTACCTGGCTCAAACTTATTCTAGGTGTAAACCTCTAACCTAAAGAAAACAAAGAGCAAAGAAATAACAAAACAGATTACAATCTGTATTGCACACTTACTCTGTACTGGCAACACATAGCGTCATGTGCTATCTAATTTATTTTCTTAAATATAGTAGTTTCATTTGCGGATCTTATCTCCTTCAATCCTCATAAATATTCCATAAGAATGATGTTATTATTATCCCTCATTTAATGAGAAATTGGAGATCCAGAGAGAATAATTCATCTAAGATCACACAGTGGTAAGTTTTAAAGTCCAAATTTAAACTGAGTTTTAATTCCAAATACAAACACCTTTTCCTAATAACAACCTGTAAGTATGGTGTGTAAGAGCCTTGCCCACCTGAGAATAACCGCATCTCCTGCCAGTCCTCTGAGCTGCCTCTCACATATAACACAGCTTGCAGGCCTCCTTTCCTTAGGATAGCTGAAGTCTCAGTTTCATTATCACAGGGGCCGCTTCTTCCTCTTCTCTCCTCAGTCAGTTCTCTCTTGTTCCTGTTACTTATACCAGCCAGGCAAAACTCTGCTGTCCGTCCTGTTAGCCCCATTCCTGCTAAGTTGCCAAAATATCCTTGCCCTCTTTCTTTCCAATATGCTAACCTACAGAAAGCAACACCAATAGATCAGTATAACTTGTTCTCTCCTTCATGCAAGCTGTGAAGAACCTTTGGAGAAGGTTCACTGAGCAGCAAACTCCTGGTCTGACTCTCCCCCTGGACCTTGAACACAGTGTGGCCGTACACCTGTCCTTCCTGAGGCACCTCTCTTCCCTTCATCATACTGTCTTCTCTTCCCTCAGTGGGTAATCTTGCCTCCTTGTTTCAGTGGAGAAAAAACTAGACAAACAATTCATTCATTCAATCAGAAAGTATTTACTTTCTCTGAGTGAGGGATACTCTAGGTGTGAGGAATACAACATCAAACATAGCAGACAAAATCTCTACACATGTGCAGCTTATATTCTGCAAAAATGGACAGTAAATAAGTAAGGCTACCACTGTGGCTATGTCTGACAGTGATGTTGTAAAGTAGAAAAGGAAAGAAGAGGCAGGGAAGTGGCAAATCAATATCTCAGGTAGGTAATAAAGAGATGCTTCATTGATAAGGTGACATTGGAATGGAGACCTCAAAGGAATAGTCACATGGGAATTTCTGAAGCTCTTCCCTTTGCCTGAGTCCACCCCACCTGGACAGCATCTCCTCTGCCCCAGAGGGAGCTGTGCGCTCCTTCTGCCTTCACTCCCCAGTGCCCTGGGCTGCATTTCCCTTTACCTTAATCTTAGGAGACTTCCTTCCTTCTGGTGTGTCCCCACTCTCCCCTTCCTCCCATTTCTCTTTACCCAGGCCTTTTCTACCTTAATTCAAAGTGGACAGTTAATATCACAGAACAAAATCCCCTTCTCACCCTTTGCATTAGTTTTCTAGGAATGCTGTGACCAAGAATGACAAACTGTCCCACATCAACAGTTGAATGTGTTTCCTCACAGTTCCAGGGTCGGAAGTCCAGAGCAACATGCAAGCTGAGCCATGCTCTCTCATCTCCCCTGGGAGTTCCTCAGCTAGGGACAGCATAATCCCAATTCTCCTATGGTACTCTTCTTGCATGTGCATCTCTGTCCAAATGTCTCTTTTCATAAAAGCACAAGTCCCAGGGGACTGTTGTCCCCAAATACGATCACATTTGGAAATATTGGAGGTTAGGATTTTAACATAAGAATTTGGGAAGCCCAGCCATAGTACACTTCTATCCCAGTAGAGCTACATTTTTGATTTGCATTTTGTCTTGCAGTTGTATTTCCTGTAAGAAATTGTTTCTACGCTATCTGGACTTCATTTTCAATGCTGTTTTCTTCACTGTAAACTTTCACTCTAATTCATCCCCAAGGCTTCAATTATCATTTCTCCCAAATCTCTGTCTCTAGCCAGATCTCTCTTTTGAGCTCTAGACTCCTACATCCAGCTCTTAAAGGATGGCTCCATTCAGATGCCTCCAGGGCTCCTAACAATTTTTATGCCCCAAGCCAAACTCACCCACTCCTCCCATCACCCACTCCTATACATCATTCTTGCAGTTTCTCTCCTTGAGAGAATGGCCTCACTATCCATTTATGGTCCCTTCAGTAACCTCAACAGCTTCTTGCTTTAACATCCCTCCTTTGCCTCTTGTCAACTACCAAGTCTTCTGCATCCTTGCCCTTCAGTATGTCCAGACTGCATCTTTTCTCCTCTGCTTATCTTGTCTCTCTCACCTGTTGAGCAATAGCTTCTTAACTGCCTCCCTTGGCTAAGATTTCCTCCCTCAAATCAGCCAAACCTCCAAGTGCAATCAGAAGAGCACTATGCAATGTCAAGTTCCCTGTTTCCATCCCTCCAAATACCAGTCCAAAATATGAAGTGCTAATGCTGACTTAGCATGGAAATTCCTTCATGAAATGTTTCATTGTTGTTGTTTCATTTTTTGTTTTTATTTTTCTTTACCTCTCTAGACTTTGGTACCATTAATATGTGTTTCAACTTGGCTTCCACACTCTTATACACACACAATTTCATAATTAAGCTTGATTATATCACACACTAGTACATTGCTTATCTGCAGGAGTGTTCCTACTTTCTAAATCATCCTTCTTCTTCCAACTTCTCTCTATTCAGGATTCAATTTTTATGCATCTCTTTTTTTTTTTCAGCCATTCTCTGCTAATCATTGCTGAAGGCTGACTTTTGAATTTCTTGCATGTTTCCTAACCATATGACCTACTTATTTTTATTTTAGCATTGTACTAGGTTATATTGCATAACAAACACATGCAATGCTTCAGTAGTTGTTGTGGTTTGGGTTTTTTTGAAGAGGAATGATATAATACAGGACACATACTTAATAAGATTATTTATAACAGTTACCCAAAGAATCATACAAGATAGTGCAGGAAATCTGTCCGCAGACTAAAGACCAAAGAATCCAGCTGAGGGTCTGGATCCCATGACAATGTCCTACATGAGTTCAGCTGAAGACCTACAGCCCATAACAATACCTCCGATGAGTCTAGCTGGAGGCCTAGAGCCCATGACAATGTCTCATGAGGGTCTGTTTCATGGATCTGTGCTGGGAAGGATCAAAGGTCAGTGGTGCAAAGTAGAAAGTCTATACTGTGGGATGAAGGATCTATGCCAACAGGCTAATGGATCTAACTGGAGCCAGGAAGCAATGCTCAAAGTAGGAACAGGAGCTTTCCACAAAAGTGCCACAGCCATCCTCAGCACCAGTGAGGTCCCAAGCTCCTCGATGATCAGGACAGCTGAGCTCCCATCAGGAAACCAACATGACAAGCTTCTCTAGGAAACTGAGCAGTGCACCATCTTCCCCTCCAAAGCCAAGAAGCCATACTCAAAGTAAGGAGCAGAGCTCCCCAAAGTGAACCAATGCTATTCTCAGTGACAAGATTCCGAGCTCCTTGGATGATGAGAACAGCCAAGTTCATCAGAAAGCCAGCATGATGAGCTTCTCCAAGAGAACTAACAGCTCCTTACAGCTTCTAACAGCACCCAACAGCTTCTACCAGCTCCCAATAGCCTCTCTCAGTTCCCAACAGCCTCATTACTTCTTTAGTTCTGCCTCTTATGCTGTTGGCAACAATCCTCAGGTGATCCTCCTACACCCAGCACAATGCTGATTCAGTTTAGTTATAAATTGAGCACTGGTTGTCAGTCCACCACAGTAGCTTATGGAAAAACAAACAAAAAGAGTATTTATTGCTCATGTTGTATGTGAGATAATTAGTCTCAATTTCAGGATGTGGGTCAGGTTCAAGTGTCTTAGGAACCAAGATTAAGGAAAAGCCCCCTGTTGAGACAGGACATTGTAGTGGCGGACAGCACAGGAACAAAATAGCCTCAGCTGAAAATGCAATAGGACACAAAATTCCTGAGAGAACATGTGTTGATTTGGAAGACTCACATTCAACTGGCCAGAGCAAGCTACATGGCCAAGTCTAACGTCAATGAAGCAAGAAAGCATGCTATTCTCCCAGGAAGGTAGGGCATGGCTTGGCATGTACAGTCCTACAGAAAAGGACATTAATGATTATAAACAGTATTACAACCCACAGCAAGGGCTTAGCCTTCAGTATCTTTTCATTTGTTTTGTCTCTTCTACTAAGTGTAAACTCTTTTAGAACCCAAGTGATTTTTACATTTTTTATTCCCAGTGCTTAACACAACTGTGATCATATCATCAATGCCCAAGAAGTGTGGACTGAGTGAATATACATTCACATCACTTCTCACATGTTCTCCTGGTGTGATAAACTGAGCTAGTCACTTCCGTCTGCATTTTCATAGATGGGTAATTTAAGTCAATTCTATGTTTTGTGACACTGCACTTTTTTTTGGTTTATAGGTGAATTGTTTTCTCTGGACTAGAACCTCCAACAGCAAGAACCTTATCTCATCTCTAATGCCTAGCGTAACACCTTCCTCCCTGGAAGAAAGAAATTCAATAAATGTTTGAATAATTGCATCAGATCATTCTCTCAATGTAAATCAGCACTTGCTTATTGATTACCTACTAGGCACTTGTCATTCTCATTTGTAACAGTTGGAGATGGAAGCTAGGAAGTCCCAAAGGCCAGTGAGCTCAAGAGGAAGGGAAAGGCCTGGGACAAGTGCACACCTGTGGTCCTGTCTTGAGGAACAATGCTTGTCTCCCAGAAACAGGCTCAGTGCCTCTCCCCTTGTCCCTGCTCTTCCCCTACAACCCAACAGCATGACTGTGCCCTAATCCTTCAACCACTTTATTGGTTGCATCGCTCAGCTCATCAAGCACATTTGTGTTTATTGTGTGATTAGTGCTGAGTACACTGAGCAAGGTAATGACATACAGCAAAGGCTGTAAGAGGATGCCATGGTTCTGTGCATTGCTTGGTACCACAGAAGAACAAGGCATTGCCCTCTGGCTTTCTGAAGCCCAGCTGCATTACATATTCCTGATTGCTGTCTCAGGAAGGAGCCCAGTGGAATCCTCCCCAGCACCATTTTGGAGGCAAACCTGTCAATGAGCAGCACCATGTATTGGAGCAAGAATATCATTTCCGGAATTCAGTGAGTGTGGACAATGTGATACTGCAGCCTAGGCTCTAAGAATGAGGAGAGAGACGCTGGATGCTAAGCATGATGCTTCAGGGCTCTGGGAAAAGTCAGAATTTGAAACAATATAATAGGAAGGAGAAATAGTGGACAACAGAGGGTTTGCATCTGCATCATTGATCAGGGTTAGACAACTCCCACAAAATAGCTGCAAAATCCACCTTATGACTACATCACAGGGCAGAGATTTCAACAACCTGGACCACTACTGTCCTCTCCTTGCAGTCTACCTACCTCCACTCCCACCAAATAATGAACACTTTCTTCTGCCCTAGCTGCTTAGACCCTCTAGTATCTTTTCTGAGTCCATGTAAAAAAGGTAGTTTCAAATATCTCTTTCCCTGACCTCCTCTAGCCATGCACTCACTCACATAGTCCATGACTTGCCCCTGACAATGGAAGAAATTCTGACAAGCACTCATTCATTGATTTATTTGTTTGATGATTTGTTTCACGAATAACTGAGGGAGGTATTACCCATAAGGCACTGGACATCTACCTTTGAGTAAAATAAATTGCCTCTGCTGTTTTGAAACTCACAATCTAGTGGAGGAGAGAAACATCAAACAAGTAAACAAATAAATATATAAATAGAAGTTATGGATAAATGCTGTGACTATTTCTTTCTTCTTTTACAACAGGAGTCTTTTTAACCTAAAGACTTCAAGGGAATTATAGATGAGTTTCAGGGGGGTCCATGAATTCCTTAAAGTTGTATGTAAAATATTCTATGTATGTAGGTAGGTGATTTTTTTTCTCTGAACAGTATCTGTGGCTTTCATCAAAATCTCAAAGAGGTCTATGATCTCATAAAAGTTAAGAACCAGTGCTTTAGAGTCACACCAGACAGGATTTTCTCCTTTTTCCATTGCTGCCTCCCAGAAATGATTAAATTTACTCCCAGTTATAGATGGCACTGAAACGGCCAACTCAGAAAAGCAAAGCTAGAGAGACCAGTTGTCTCTCTCCCAGGCTCACAGGACGGGAACAAACATTGAGCCTATCAGCTGCCCAGAGAGGGGTTAATGTTTGTTCCTGCTTGGGAGGGAGAAAGACGGTAACATTTGCATTGGCTGTGTGTTTCTCTGATTCCTGAGTTGTTTACAACAAATGTGTTGGTTTTAAAATCAGTAAAATGAAATATTAAAGCTACTTTTATTGGGGGGTAAATGTATTCCACGTAAAAATTAATATAGTGGCAGTGTGATTTTATAGGATCTTACTCAAATTAGCTCAAGTGAGAAACGTCTTTCTTCAGAGATATGCACAACAGGAATGGTGACACTTTTCACTGGAAAGCTAGGGTCTTGGGCCTGCATGTCTCTATTGACTTTAACATTGGCTTCCACAAGAGTGGCTTCCATGTCATCAGCAAGGCAGTCCACTCAGAAACAAGGCTAGATGAGCACGAGTATTTAAAATAATTCTCCTAGCTCAGAAGTAATGATCGTGAAGACAGGAGAGTCAGCAATAAAAGTTCAAGTCTGGGCTTTGCAGGTATCTAATATTTTCTCTGCTTACTCACCCACAAATAAGAGCAGATGTCATATCACTCTTGCTCATCTCACAGAGTCCTTGTGATACAAAAACAAGCTAAAGAGAGCCAGGATACATAAAGATCAGAAAGAAAGGACATGTTACACACAACCATATGTCAGAAAGAGGCATATTTGTAAGATCCCATTGTCTGACAATAAAGTACATTATTGAAAAACATAATTTTCATAGACATGTGATGGAAGCCATGATGAAGCAGCTCTGAGCAGGACTTAAATTAACTAGTTGGTTTTCCATGTTCACTCGTGAGTCACTGACCCGTACTAAGGCCTATAGTGGTGGGTGAAGCCACGATGCCTCAAAGGACAAGACAAGGCCACAGCTAAGGACACATGGCTCCAACCTCTATTTACTAGATAAAGACTGTAGCTGAAGGCATCTCACTCCTGGGTGGAGACTTTCCTGGAGATAGCACAGTTCTCCTAAATTAATATAATATCTTACTTAGAGAAGCTCTTGAGCGGACTTCCAAGGTCCTTGGACAGCCGTGGTTCAAGGCAGAGGCCCTCTTTTCTTCAGTAATCATTGCCTTACTTTGATAACTAAATATATACAGGCCACCCAGAGAAGATCTTTGTCTTAGCCCCCAGAGAATATCAAATTCTGTTAGAAGGTTTGGAACGTCCTGGAGCCTTAAAATTAAACCTCTTGACTCTTTTATTTATGCTTTCACCATCCACTCATTTGGGGGATTGCAGGCCTGAGCAGTCTGCAATAACTAGGGGATATATTAACGTGATAGATGTGAATAACAACATACTATAAATCCAGAGAGAGCTCTCATGTCTTGGAGGTAAACTATGGGCACACTGGGGGAGATGCTATTAAATGCCTCAGCCCAGAACTATGTTTACCTTCACTACATGTCCAACCTCTGACCCCATCACACCCAATTCATCTGAAAACTTGCGTCCCCCAAAAGATCCGTATGTCACATTGTATTGCACAGAAGATGAGAAAAAGACAAAGAATGCAGGTGCCTGTGGTGTGGTACAAGGAGCTCTGAGAGTAGGAAGCGGGTCTAAGGAATGGCAGATCATTTGTTTGCAGCATTTAGTCTGTGAGCTCTCCTGCATGGTGAAGCCATGGGTGATTATTGCTGTTATTTATAGAGCAATTTTCCCCCTCATTTAGACATAGAGTCTAGTAAGACACCTAGGTGCAGATAAATAACTAACAGTTCTGTCTAAACATTCAGTTTAAACTTTTTTTCCCTGCATCTTGAAATCCAAATTGGATGAAGAAGCACAAGGGTGAGAGAGAGACAATCCCTTTCTTCAAGAACAAGGTGAGAAGGTGAAAACAGACTGAGAGACCCCTGAGTCCTAAAGCAGGGTAGAGAGTTGGAGTCTGACAGTGACAGCAAGTGGGAAAAGCACATTTTTGCTCTGCTGTGATTTTATTTGTCATGAAATGGATAAGAAATGGGAAACCTGATGTTGGATGCTTTCAGGCAGGTTTCAGTCTCATCTTGCCTGGATGAGCAATGAGCTGGACAAGTAACCTCTCTGGTCTGTGATTTAGTCATCAATTAAATGTAAAGTTTAGACTGAATCAGCATTTCCTAAGGTGAGTTCTACAGAGCATTAGTTGTATAAGATGTTAATAAACATTAGCAGGAAGGAAGAAAGTAACCAGGATTCGATGGTCAATTAGGTTTGGGGGACGCTGGGTTAAATGCACTTGAACAGGTCTCTTTACAGCAAGACATCTCAGAGCTGTTAATATGTTAATGTGAGTTTCAAATTTCCAATTGATGACTAGAAATAGGGAAGCATTTCCCTTCAACTTAGCCACCTACCAAATTTTGAGTCTTTGTTTACATTTATTTTTGCTTTGCTTGGTTATCCTTTGGTCAGCATCAACAAAGATCTGAAGATACATTGGGAAGGCTAGATTTGGAGAGCTCCTCCAAGCCTCCAAATTATGAGATTCTGTGAAGGACCACTAACAGGCCATTGTGCTATTCTATCTTGGATAATTGTCCAGTAGGACCAGTCTTACGTTCAGTGACAGCTACAAGTGTAGAAATGTGCATTTATTTTCTTCTTTAATCCACACTGCCCCAGCAAGGTGAGTGCTATTATTCTAATCTCACAAGGGGGAGACCTGAAGGTTTGAAACACTGAGCAAGGTTTGAAACACTGAGCAAATTTTTCCATAGAGGCAGCTGAGAAGTTGCAGCTCTTCTCATCAGACCCAGGGATGTGTGGATGCAATTTTAAATGAGGTGACATTTGAGCAAAAACTTGAAGGAGGTGAGGGAGCCAGCCATGCATACATCTGGGAAAGAGTACTCGCAGAGAAAACAGCCCCTCAAGAAGTACAAAAGTGGGATGTGTCTAGCCCATCTGGAGCAGTAGGAACAGTGTCAATAGCCCTGGAATGGAAAGCACAGGAGCTTGGGCACTGACTCTGAAGGACATGGGGAGCAGAAGAATGACACCATCTGGTTTATATTTTTAAAGATCACTTGGTCTGTTGGGTTGAGAATAAATTCTTGGGGCAGCGATAGCCATTAGTACTGCTCACATATTACTTCTGGTTCTCCTGGGGCATGGTTGGATTATACTTTCTCACTCTGCATGTCCGAGACTGGCCTCAAGACTGGCCTCACCGAAGAACAGAAATGTTCTGTTTGTCTTCTAGGGGGAAGTTGTAAGAATCTGTGGACAATTTGCTTCTACTCTATGACTGACAACATGGCTGATCTGTTAGTCTGGTTCTGGTGGAGGCTGCCGTGACCCCATCAACCTATGCTGAAGCTGAGAGTAAGCAAGTGAGTTGCTTTTGTCTCTGGAATATTGTTCTTATTTATTTCTGAAGCATAAAGAAATCTACCCTTACTGATACAAAAACCAAGAGCAGAAACAGAAGAATCATAAGAATCCACTATAATAACCCAGGTGACTGATGGTATTGGCACAAGGTGGCAGAGTAGTTGGATTGCAGATATATTGTAAAGGTATAATCAGTGGGATTTCCTGAGGGCTTAGAAGTGTGAAGAGAGAGGGTAGTTAACATTTACTCCTAGTGTATTAGTCACTTTCCAGTTGCTAAGACAAAGTATCTGACACCCAAAATTTAAAAGATCAAAGGTTTATTTTAGCACACGGTTTCAGAGGGTTCAGTCCAGGGGAGCAACAGCACGGTAGAAGGACATTGAAAAAGAAAGCGGCTCATCCATGGCATCCAGGAAGCAGAAAGAGAGAAGGGAGGAGCTGGGGATTAGAATGTATGCTTTGTGGTCAGGAATACAGTGACCTGCACACAGCCAATCCCTCCTGACACATTCAGCTATATACTTATCAGTGGATTAACCACCTGATGGATATTAAGCCTGCATCATACAATTACTTTCCAAAAGCCACATCTCAGGGCACATAGCAATTTAGGGGGAAACTGTAAATCTGAACCATAACACCAGCTTGGATTTCAGTAGTGAGAAAGATAGATTGCCATCAACTGGCCTGAGGAACACTGTGTAAAAGAATCTTGGGGCAAAGAAGATACATTGTGACTTTATATTGCAATTTCTATTTTATCTCTTTGGAACATTTTTATAGTTTCTGTTTATCTGCTGAGTTTTCTGAGTTTAGCTTTTATCTCCTTGTACATAGTTTGGGAATTCATAAGAGGTTCTAGGCAGTAGAGTGACAAGATCCAATATATGAGTACTTGAAGTTCAGGCAAAGGGATAGTGTGGTGTGGTGTTTGCCTCTGAGTTTTGGAATGTGCAGAGAGTAAAGTGTCTTGTGAAGAGATTCACAACATTTTATGTGACTTCCTTTTAGAACCAGGGTTCAAAATAAACCAATTGGAACTCATTGATTTTAGTTTCCTCTTTATTGTTTTCCACCTTGATTGAGTCTCTTGACTGTAAAATGCAGATTGATTCAGACTCTTCTAATTTTCTGCCTGCTTGATGATTCTCACCTATCACATTTGCTTCCTGGCTACAGATGATCATTAATCCCCCTCTTGTGTGCACTGCTAGAATCATATCTCCTTGGGTGGATGCCTCTCCTCACTCCAAATTCCTTTGTCCTTAGTGGTTTGCTCTTTGAGGTTCTGGGCAGCTCTGGGTGTGATACTGAGAACCCTGAAGGCATTTACAAGGCAGAGTGTGCAAAGCAACAACCTCATGACAAAATCCTTCTCCGAATTCCAGGTTTTCTTTAATTTACACACTAATGAAACACACCAACTAACAAATGAAAACCTCAGTGTTTAAATATAGAAATATTCCTTTTGAAAAATTGGAAATGTTAGTGATGCCAAGTACCTACTTTTTCCATTGCAGTCTGTTAGAAATGAGTAGTTTCTACCTGTTTAAATAGGGTTGCTACTCACTGGGATGCCCCTGTCCCCACGTAGATAGGTAATTCCTCTTGGCTCCTTGTGCTGAACTGAAGTTTAAGATCACAGAGGTCTTCCATATGCATTTTCTTATTGAGTTCTCACAACCATGTAAGGTCAATATTTTATAGATCCAAAAGCCATCCTTCTTAGAGCTGTATTAATTGCCCTTTTTATTTGAATGCATTTAAGAGTACTTAAGTGTTTCTATTGGGATTCTCTGAGGCTCAGAATTAATATTCTGCTTTCTCTCTTTCTAAACAGAATGCAGCCTGGACTGTGCTTGGATATATTTATCCACAGAAGCATCTGATATTGGCATATGGATAAGAGGAGTCTGGACTTTGGACTCATGCTTTTTGCACACATGTTTGTTGTGCCACTGAAACACATCATTTAATCATGTCATGGCTTGATTGTTTCATCTATAAAACAAATGCTTAACTTTCTCTTAGGAAATAAAAAATTTTCTCTTAGCACAGAAAAACAATGCTTAATTTTCTCTTAGGTTTTCAATAAGTGGCATTGGATAGATGAACATGACTCACGAAGGGGCAGGGAGAGGGAAGTGAAGGATTAAGGCTACCTTCCATGTTTTGGTCTAAGTAATGGTTATAGAGAACTAAGATGAGTCACTTAAAAATGATAATCAACTTTAAAGAAACATAACTACCATGAAATTTGCAATATACTCTTGGAACATCTCAGTCTCAACTTGATATTGATCAAACAAAAGGAGGAGATATTAGGCAGTCAAAACAAAGAGATTTTTGCCACTTTGCTAATCAAGAGCATGGATGAGCTTGGAAATATTACATTATATCTCAAAACCAATGTCATTTATTTGACTCATGGCTACTAGGAAGATCAAAGTATTCATAGACAAAGTATTCATTCAAAGGATATAGGCCATTAGGTTTTCTGTGAATGTCATATTTTGCTTATGGAGTCCCATCTTGGAGTTGAAATGTGTTCCTTGTTCCTTCAGCCAGACCCACCACAAGATCTACAGGGAAATTTTTGCACAGCCTCTCAGTACTCCCCACCTCGCCATAAGCACTAAGAGTCACAATGATGCCTACTAGTTGACTCTAGGTTTTCTGTTTGGTTCAGGTAGAACTTTCCACCAACTGGAAGTGTTCCTTTGCCAATTGATCATTCCTTGTACAGCTCTTCTATTCTGAAGTATATGTCATTTGATTAATCTGAGCCTAACTGAGATTTCCTTTTAGGAATTCTCAAGAATATTAAATGAGGAGGTGGGATATTTACATATGAAAGTACTCTTTAATTATAGAAAATAAAAGGTTAAGATTTATCTTCTCCAACTACTTTTTTCTCCTATTTCTTGATCTCCATCACACAGCTAGGTATTAGGCTGCATGATGTGTAAAAACATGTTTTTTTGAAAAAAACTTTTGTTACATGTAAATGACTTATTAAGAATTGGCAACAGAGGATAAGGAGTAGACAGGGATGACAGGGAAGAGGAGAAAGCCAGGGAGGATGTGATCAACAAACCTAGCTACAGCCTGATGGCTGCAAGCTGCTGCTTAGAACCATGCTGGGCAAAGGACTGAGCTTTCACATTCCCACATATTTTAGTCATTTTCATGTCTGTGAGTGTAGGAGAAAAGAGCTTTATGAGACGACAAGCCCACTGTGGTCATAATGCAGTTTGTGATGAAGATGTGTAGACCCATGAACAAGTACACTCTAGCACAAACCCAAACACCAGTGTGTCAGTTTACTGCCTGTCATCATGTCTTGCTCTTGCTATGGGGAAACCTCCTTCCCTTAAGGTGTGTGCCACAGCATGGCCAGGGGAAGAAGCTGCACTACGAATGAGGCTTTCTCAGTTTTGCTCCCCGAGGATGTGATGTGTGTCCTATGACTCTTCACAAGTGTCACAATTCAGCTCCCTCTTAGTCCTGTGCTGTGGTTAGAGGAGTAACTGCAATGTGCCTCTCAGGGAAGAGAGCCTGATTTGAAGAAGAGGGGATACAATGGTGCCCTCTTCTTAGAGGGACATCGGAACTCATTGCTATAGTTTGAATGTGTGTCCTTCAAAAGCTCTGTTCCTAGGTTGGTGGTATTGATATGTACTTTGAAAGGCAAGGCCAAGTGGGACATCAAACGGTCATTAGAGGTATGCCCCGGAAAGGGATGTGGGATGCTACCCTCCTTTTTCCTCTAATGCAAGATGTAAGTTTGCAACAACACATAGTCCCGGTATGATGTGCTGCCCTTCCCAGAGGCCCAAGGCAATAGGGCTGCTCAATCTTTGACTTGAACCCCTATAACTGTGAACCAAAATAGACCTCTTTTTACTTCATAAGAAGCCAGGATTTGGTGTTTGATATAGTGATGGAAAGCTGCCTAATGTTATAATCTTCATCAGGAATCTCTAAGCCTAGCAATCTAGCCATTGGGTTTCAGCTGGGAATATGTTCACTTCCTTCCATGGGTCCGTGGGTCTTCACCAAAAGCTGCAGACTGTTACTTAGTCATTTTATAAATTCCTTTCAAGCTTCTGGGGTTGTCACAGGGAGGCTGCCTCTATCTTTGTCCTTCTGAATGATACTAAAGGGTTTGGTTCTGTGAGCAACTCTATTTGCAATTAGCCTTGGAAGGTGACAGGACCCCTCTCTACCACCTTCCTCCACCAATAGTGCTCCTCATATCCACAAGAAGTTCGTGGCTTCCCAGATGCTTAATCACAAGCAGAAAGTCTCAGCCATGTCTAGAGGATCTGTTCTATAATCTGCCCCCAAGAACCAGAACATTGAGTGCAGCAAGAAAGGAACCCAGAACTGTAAGAGGCTTTTAGGTTGAGATTTCATCTTGTTTCTCAGTTGTTTCTATTTGCACAAGATATGTTTCCTCCCTCAACTTCATCCAGCTGTATTCCCAGTCCATTGAAGAAAGAAGGGAAAAAAGATATTTAAATTTACACTGTTGAATTTGTGAAGGACACTGAAATATTTTTGAAGTTAATGGGGAAGCTCTGAATAGTCTGTTTCAAATAATTACAGAAAAAATACATTGAAATAATTAGTAGTTGCTACTAGAACATTCAGCAAAATGAAATGACATCTTTTCATGCCTATTAAACAGCACTTTATTTTCAGTTTAGGGTGTTTTGGATGCAATTAGATGGCAAACACACCGCATCATTGAGTTATTAGAAGAACTAGTATCACTTAGAGTTAGACTAGTACCATCATCAGCCTTTTTCTCTTTCCTCTCAAGAAATAAAAAAGGACTGTGCTCTCCTGTTAGGCGAGATTTTAATAGAAATGGGACCAACTGCAGCCCTCGAGGCTTCAGCTTAAGTGGCTTATGTGTAATCCCCCGGATACAAGGGAAGGCGTTAAACAGAATCTGATTATTCTGTATTTTCTAATTCTGGGATTCTCTTTCTATTCTGCTTAGAGAGTACATAAAACCTCCCACTCCAACATTCTCTCCTCTCTCAAAGCAGAATCACACTTGCCAAAAACAGAACATGGCCCAAATCTAATGAGTAAGGCCATATTTATCCTTAGCCCCATGCCCTGCCATCTTCAAGGGGTCTCTTCTCTCCATTAAAAAAAAAATCTCGATTTAAAACGATTAATGAGGACCCCTATGTCCACCATCTGAATTCACTGAAGACACCTGTGGAACACTGATCATCACTAACACCTTCACTTCTGCTTCTCCCACTTTTTACCCCATCATGGTTCCATGGATGTACTTTACTCCTTCCAACTGCTGTCTCTTCTGCCTTTCTCACTCCAACTGGAGAAGAAGGACAAGGAGGGAAAGCAAGTGGGAAATGAAAGGATAGTTGTGGCCCAACAGTGCCACATAAACTCAAGTGTGTGCTACATCATATTGTTTGATTTTACTGCTATCACGCACACTATTGGAGGAATATTTTTGAAAGAAGACAGAAAAATTTTGCCAATATTTTATCATCATCTCTAAGAAATTTGTCAGAACTGCTAACTGCTCTCTTATTAAAAATGAGTAACAAACAGAAAAATTGTTTGCGAGAGCTGAGATTTCATTCTGTGCAGAGAGAAAAGAGGAGATGAGAAAGAAATAGCTCGTGAGAAACCTGTGTTTCTTACCCAGAAAGGGCAACGGCAGAGGGGAGTGAGAGCTGGAGTCGGCTCTGCTCTATTGCTGAGCTGGAGCCACCATCTCTATCTGGGGCCCAGTCGTAGTCCCTACCTCGCCGGGCCTCTCTACAGTGCTGCCTGGCACTTTGTAACTGAGCCTCCCTCTTGCCTTATTGCTCCAGGCCCCGCCCCCAGGCTCCAGGTTGAGCCGACCGTTTCTCCAGGAGAAGGGCACCACCTGCGTCCTGAATGGCAGCTCCGCTCTCCTCCCACATATTCTCCAATGGGACATTGAAGCAAAGTCCAGACGAATTCGTGAGAGAGAACAATTACACTCATTACCTTCCTTAATATTTGCTATTCAAATAAATTCCCTCTAGGACTAATTTGCTTTTTACTCCCAAAGACCAACATTGAATTTGGATACTCAAGTCAAAAATAAAGCGAAGGAAGAAATGGGCTGCAGGCTTTATGGACAGGCAGGAAGAGCCCGCTAGGACTTCTAAGCTGTGTGCTACTTGCCTCCCCTTTGCTCAAGGATGGCCTCACTGTTGTGCTGTAGCCTTGTTCCTAACACATGGGGGCAGTGATGAAGAGCATGCGAGCTCTTCTATGTGGCCAACACCTGGGCTTCCCAGTGAGGGATCCTCTTCCGCAATATTCCCACATCCATCAGCAAGTAGACACACTTCCCCTTCCCCGTACCCTCCCACACCCATCTATTCTCTCAGGTCATCCTACCCTCAACTCCTGTTCTCTCAAAATCTCTGCATATTTTGCTGTGGTTGACTGTTTTCATTCTACTTGTCTATTGATAGAGCCCCGTTCTTCGGTTTCATGCCTGCCTTTTCCTCCCAGTAGTACACGAGTGGACTTTCTCCTCAATCTCTCTCATTCCCTGATCCTTCCCCAGGGAATTCCTCCAGTCACCCTTTAGAGCAGTTCTTATCTGGCTGAGTTTGCTGAGCTGGGGAAAGGCACAGTGCAGATCTTGGTCATCAGCCTACTCTCCTGGGGTTCATTCCCCATCACCTTCCTCGGATAAACTCTGAGCCTAGCTCCTGCAAAGGCAGAACACTTCACTCGTCATGAAGAGACAGCAATGTCTCTTAACGGTTCCAACCTACTCTTGCTAGGGCAAGAGCGGATTTGGAGTCATGAAGCAAAGGGAACCCCAAACTGCTTGGGAACATCCCTGGAGGTGGTGCTGCCAATCAAAAGTGATTGCCCTGATCACCTGACGACTGCCGCCACTTCCCTGCTTAGTTCCGCAAATTCATCTTGAATCCGAGATCCTGAGAAGATGTGTGTGTTTGCCTCCCTTAGCTCCCACTTTCCAGCCATGGCTATATTGTTGTCCTCCCCAGCTCTGTCACCCCAGCTACACAGAAAGACTCAGCGTAGCTCTGACCGCAGCAGTAACTGCAGAAAAGAGCCGGGGGGAATTTGTTTTTATAGGGCAGCAAATATACCAAAAGCCCTCAGGGGAAAGTCATACCCTCAGTTCTCAAACCACGTCAGTTCAGGAGCTTTGTGCTCTGGTTTGCAGTATGTGTACTGAGCCAATTTAAACCATTTCAATCAACAGGACCTGTATGATAGATTGCATGTACCTCACCCTTGTAAAGGAAAGAATAGGCTTGAATTGAATTTGAACTCTGAGTGGGAGGTGATGATATAAGATGCTGCAGTTTCCTCTTATAGCCACTGAAACTAACAACTAGGCAAGAAAAGCCCAGCCTGTAAGCAAACATCACCACCTGCACCTTGTAAACATGGCTAAGGTCAGTGGTTCCATAACTAGCACACTGCTCTGGAGAGCTTCAGAATGGTTTTGTGGATTTGAACCTCACCAGTGGACTGCATGTGAAAGAGTTAAGCAAATTTGCCAAGCTTAATCAGAGCAAAGATAATAGCACCTACCATACCATGTAGCTTTGCAGATTAAAATAAAATAAAATGGTAGCTGATATTTATTATATGCTTACTATGTACCAACTACTAGTATAAATACTTTACATGCTCTTGAGAGGATTTCCAGCATGCAATAAGCACTTAATAATTATAGGGTATCACTGCTAATAACACCAGTCATCACAGTCACTTAGAGAACATATCACCATATGTCAAACTGTAGTCTAAACTCTGTACATACCAGTGCACTTCATCTTCATCACAGCTCTGTGACGTAGGAATTATTGCAGTCATTCCCATTTTTCAGATGAAGAAAACAAGCTATAGAGAGGCAAAGTAAAGTATTGCCCAAGCTTAAGGGGGGATGGGTGGTGGAACTGAGACCAGAGCCTCTGGGATTCTGTTAAGGTTGGCGCCTAACTCCTGGCTCTCCTCCAGCAAATATTGACTGGGCTCCTTCTAAATGCCAGGCACTATTCCAGGAGCCTGGAATACATTAGAACCCCAAGCCCTCTCACATCTTTGGGAGAGACACAGACCATAAACAAGTTTAATCACAACAGTATCTACCCTTCTAGTAAGTGAGCATTACTAGGGAATACAATGGAGAAGGAGATGAGTTAGGTGTTCCAGTTAAGGAGAACATTGGGATTTTGGACCAGGAAGATGCTTGCTGAGAAAGGTATAAGCCAAGCCCTCAGCTACAGAGGAAGCTCACCTTTCCCCTATGGGGTAAAAGTATTCCAGGCAGAGAAGACATATGCAAAGACCCTAAAGCTTGGTTTCTCAGAATTGATTATGCTGATTCAACTCATCCTCTCTTCTCAGCCCCAATTTCTACACTGAGCAAACATACTCAGAACCAGGAATAACAGAGTAAAGATTTCAAAGTAGATTTTCAAACATCCCCATTTAATTATAGAACCAGTTTTAACCCCTTTCATGGACTGCTGAGACCATTACAGCTAGGGAACGTTGCACGCAGATGACTAGACAAGACACATTTAGGACATGATATGCCCCCCTTTGGAAGATCTAGTTAACATATTTTGCTTATAGTTGACTGTCAGAGAGGGGCTATAGCTAAAGCCAACCTTATTTAAAACCACTTTGATCTAAGGATTGTAACCATTTAGTGTGATCGATTTTTCTTTCTTATTTTTAGGAAGGTGGGCACATGTTAATTAAATATTTTTCAGTGGAGCTGATTTCCAGAGAGGACGGCTTAAGAGACCCTGTAAGCCAAATTCTTTATTTCTTTCCAACAGACACTCTGAGGATAGAGAGGCAGGTAGACTGGCTTCCTCCACTTCTCCCAGTCAGCCAGATTCTTGTACCAAGTTGAGGGTATCTGAGCTCTGCCTCATTTAGCTTTAGCCTCACAGGTGAAGTTATCAGGAAGAGGAGTGAAGAATCAGTATTTTACATGAGAAATAAGAGCAGCCCCACTGAGGCTAGTGGCTCATGGCTTTATTAGCATGAGCCAATTAAGCAGAGACTTTTCTGGAGTCTGGGCTCACTCCACACACTTGACTAACAGGGCATTAACAGGTGATCAGGGTAAGTCCCAGAACTGGCCCTGAGAGAGAAGTAGGAATTCGATGCATTTTACCATGGCCTGGACTATCCCAAATGTTCTCAAAAGCAGGAATGAGGAGGAGGGGCCCTGGCTGAGGACTATTCATAAGACTGGTAGCTCTGGATGATGCTTAATGGGTGCTTTGTCACAGAAGCTAACACAAAATGAGCTGAATTGCATTTCTCTTTTGATATTTTTACTGTGTTCCCACTGGGAACATATTTTCTGTGCTCTGTGTTTAGGGTTGGTGTTAGTTTTGCTTTTAGCTAAGATAAGGTGAACTAAGTGTGTTTAGGTGAGTTCAGTGTGTCCACATATCCCTGTTATCCCAGCATACAGGGAAGCTGAAGCAGGAGAATCATGAGTTCAACTCCAGCCTGGGCAACTGAGCAATTTAGCAAGACTTTGTTTCAAAATTTTAAAAATGGTTGGGGGAGCTGAGGATATAGCTTATTGTGAAGGTTTCTGGTTCATTTTTCAGCTGTGCTAAAGCAAACAAACAAGCAAAACATCAACTGCAGGTCAAATTTATCCCCACATTATCTTAATTCTGAAAATTGCAAAAAAGCATATATAACTACTCTCATTTTCCAGATAAGAAGGAAGGCTTAGCAACATTATATGCTTTACTTCAAATAAAAATTAGTAACTAGCAGAGCAATAAAGATCAAGATTAATATTTAGATTATACAACCTTCCTGTGTCAGTGGTCTAATATCTGAAAATGGATGCGTGTTCAGGGGCTCCTGTCTGTCCATGATGGTGAGACATCCTGTAGGTGAGAACCCTATAGCAACAGATTGACAAGAGAAAACATGCACGTTTATTTAATGAAAGTTTCATGTGATGTGTAGAGGTGACACATCCAAGAAACAGAAAAACTTGAGTATTATCCTTAGGATTGATGAAGAGGGGTCAAATGATAGGAAAATGCAACTGAGTAAATTGGGATATGTTAATAAATGGCAATAAATTGGGAGAAATCTTAACAGGACCCAGGATTCCCATCCGTGTCTGTGTCTTCAGAAATATATAAGAATGTGGGCAACTCTAACATCACAGGCTTGTAACCTTCTCTGGGAAAAAACATGGGGAAAAGATCAGTGGTCTTTCAGCTTCTGCTGTGTCCTCAAATGCCAAAGTGTAATTTTCAGGGTAGTGTGTCTTTAACGCACACCCATACACACTATATATTGAGTCATGAGCCACTTGAAATGACAGAATTTGAGTATTCTTTACTAATGACAAACAAGGATATAAATCAATAAGCAAATAGTACTTGTTCACTAGAAAAGCGGGAACAAAGTGACCCACAGTGAACCTGGGAGCTTTCTTTTACAAAGCCCTACTTATGCTTGTTCTTGGAGTTAAATTCACGAGACAGTCTGAACATATCCCAAAGGGGCTGATCCTCTTGGCAGAATGGCAGAAAGAGTTGCAAATGGGTGTCTGACAAGGGGTGAAGCAATTCCCAAAGCTATGGAACATAAGTTGAAGTACACTACCAGAGAGAGTCAAGGAGTGAAGGTGAGGATCCTAATTGAGAAAAGGAAGACACGACAAAATGAACAGGCACAAAAATCTGTTAATGAAGGCTTCTAGAAGAATAGAAGAGGAGAGAGGAGAAAGTCAACTGGGGCTAAAACACAGCTTCTTAGTGAAGGTGACTCAGGCATGGCCTAGGAAGAATGAAGAGAACCAGTCCCCCAAGGTCCTGGGAGAGCTCCCAGGTGACTTGTGCCTGACCTACAAATGGCTAAGTCACAGTTTCTGTTAGGCATGGTTTGACTAGGCATCCTGGCTGTTCTTCACCTCCAAACTGTGAGAACTTCAGACATGGAAAAGCATGTAGACTGGGACATGATAAAAATAGGGATATCCCTGTATTCACCAATGTGATCAGATAGTTTGACCTCATGCTGATATTTTGAGGAAATTTTGACCCTTTATCCACAAGCATGAGCTCAAGAGAGAAATTCTGCAAATCTGCTTGGCAGCATATGTGGAGTGGCTATAAAGCACCCTCTGTACCACAGAGTGCTGGAAGATGCCACTGTCCTTCACATTACTGTGATCAGGCAAAAAAGCCCTCTGAGTCTTTGGAACTGGTCTCCTCCTTGGGTCTCCTCATGCCAGACCTCACTCTCTTCTGCCTCATTTTGGCCTTTTGTGAAAAGACTTCCCTACCACCTCTCCAGACTGTCCGCATTCTCCTAAGCAAGGCTAGCATAATCTCTTGTTTGAGGATTAGTGAAAAGTTTAGTGACTGAGGATATATTGATAAGACTTGGGATCTATGCCACAACACAAAGACTGCTATTTATTCCATCATTGTTAGGTAAGCAATTAACTTCTTTCTACCCCAGTTCCTCATCTGCAAAAATATCAACAGATTGGCCCTTACTAGCTAGCATACATGAGATTAATTAAGTTCCTAGTAATTCTTTTTGTGGTCATCTCCCTCTTCCCACTTCTTTCCCACATCTCCCAGTCTAAGGTGTGGGTGTGGTTTACATTGAAATAAATTCTGTAAGATCTTTCTTTGCTGGTCATGGTAGTCTTAGAGTAAGCACTCAGTAGAGAGCAATGTTCCTTAGAGCTGAGGAAAAAACTTTGACCAAGTAGGTGAAAAAGAGAAAAAGAAAGAGCCCTGACAATGTTCCTGTCTCTGGTTCTAACCACTGTAATCCTAGGATTTGCCCTATGGCCTTTGATTTTATGAATTAGTTGTATTAAATTCCTCTTCTCACATAAATCTGTGTCATGCAATCAAGAGTGGAGATTCCTTGGCTTGGTAGTTCTAAGCATAAATTCTGTAATATATGCTAAGTAGTTAGCACATTGTTTAACCTGGAGTGCAAGCACACAAACAGTGGTAGCCTGTCATCCAATCTGCCAAGACACAGGACACCAACGTCAGAGTTTCCACTTTTAGGAGGATCACTTAGTATCTATCCAATCTTAGGCAAGTTCTGTCTCTGTGCCACACTATTCTTGTTATAAATTATCTACATGTTGAACAGCTCAATATTCATCAAAGACTCAAAGTGCTATTATTGTCATCTTTATCCAAAATTTAGTTTAACAAGACTATTTTCCATAGTAACTAGAATCAGAGCTGCATCAAATGCAGGATCTTAGTCTTCAACTTGGCATATCTAATATCACGTAAAACATATAGTAGGCTTTCAGTGCATGTTGATTTGATAATAGGTTGTTCTTTTATAAATATTCTTTAGCTTTTTAATGCAGGCTGGCTTTCTCTTCCCAGCTAGATCCTTCATGAGGACAGGCAACAGGCTGACTGCTATAAGCATGGAAGGACCTCTATGTATATCATTTGCCTAATTTCAGTCAACTGAAGACCATAAAAGGATGCACCACGATTTTTCCTTTGTCTTCTTGAACTTTCTCCAGCAGTTCCTCCAGAGCGAATGAGAAGAACCATGTGACCATGACAGAGCAACTTTGCTCCATTCCCCAAAGTTCTGGCCTTTGAATGGTAAGTGGAGCTGTTCCTAGACTTGTCTCAACAAGTGCTCTGTGACATTCTTAGAGATCCTGTAAGGCGAAAATCATGAAGGGGTCTTAGATATTCTTGCTCAGCAGGGCAGTTATGACATCATCCTCCTGGCTCACTGGGGACAGTCATGGCAGCCCAGAACAATGAAGCAGAAAAAAAAATGAGAAAACCCTTCACTTTTTGGTACATGGATGCCATCAGCATAGCAGCAAATGTAGCCAGTCTCCAGCTGATTTCATCTAATGTGATAAGACTCATGATAATAAATATTGTTAAAAATAAAAGTCACTCCAGGGATTGCGAATCACTGGGACAGGTGTTCAGAATAAAAAGAGTGCAGTAATTGGGTGACTTATTCATTATTGTAAATGCTGCTTAAAATCTATTGCATTTAAAAAAACAATACTTCAGCTACTCTCTGGCCTTCCAAAGTCATTAGCGAGTGTTCTTTACCTGTTTGTTTTCCTCACTAAAGTGAGGTTTTTAATGTCACATAAGCATTAATTTGACTCTGCGCCAACATCTTGGAGTGAATGATGAAGTCTTCTGAGGCTCACACATCATTCCACCGACATTTTTCCTCTTTAGAGCTGAGTCTCTGCAACTGGGGGACAGGGCAGCAGGGAGAGACAAGGAGTTGTGACAGCAAAGCCCAAGGAGTGTGGGGAGAGACCACGGTGTCCTCCAGTTCACACAGTCAGGCTGCTGAAGCACGCTAAGGGAGGCCACGTGTCCCTTGTCCATTCTTTCTGACTGTAGACACAATTCAATAATAAACTACTGTAGGCCAATCCCTCCTCTGGCATTTTTGAAGTTCCTCCTCCAATCTTGTAACAGAAAAGAGTTTCTGTGGCAACAGTTCCATATAGGAAAACATAACAACTGAGTCCCCAAGTAGAGCAATGAGCTGCTCATGTCATGTGGCAAGTTAGAGACTCACTTTGTCCTTGAGGTTGGTTTTGAAATGCACATTCCATGTGCTTTTATAATGTTGGCTCCAGATACAGCATGAGTTATCTGTGATTTGGATTCCTATAGCTGTTCCTGGCCATTTGGAGAATCCTTTCTGTGCATCTGAGAAATGGCATTTGAGGCTTGGTCTGATCCTGAAGCTTTGTACATCTTCTGCAGGTGTAATCTATTGTGTTCTTGTGGAATTTCATTTTCTGAGCCAGCCCCTTTATGATATTTTCTGAGTATCAAGGGAAAATATATCAAAGGTAGTCAAAATGAAGTTCTACATTGAAAATAGGCAATTACTAAGGAACTACACCAGTATTTTAATTCTGTTTTGATACTACATAAAGTTGTCTGAAAAAGTCTTGGACCAAAGCTTTGTTTCTCAATTCCTAAAGGCAATCCTTCAGAATTCCTGTGGAAGACATCCCTGCTGGAGTTGGAGGTATAAGATAACAAGTGACTCATTGTCCTTTACTTTTTAAGGAAAATGTGTAGAACCAGGCATAGCCTTGTACCAAGGACAGGAGCCCAGAGAATGGTAGAAGTAAATAATAGGAAATTATCTTCCTTCCAGTGGATTCACAAGACAAGGCAGCAGGGAAGGCTAAAGATGGAAGAACCTAAGAGGCAGTATCTCTACCCACTGGGGTTCAGAGATTTGGGCCCTAAGGCAGCTCAGACTCCATCTATGTAACCAAATGGACATGGACGACCCCAGCATTACCAGACACCTGCCATGGAACCAACGAGCTGTGGCCGAACACTATGGGGCCTGGCTTCTCCTCTCCCCTCCAGTAGTAATTGTTTCTTTCTTATTTTTTTCTTCCTCAGCCTTGAAAATAGGAGTTAAACTTCATTCTCTCAGGAAGAATTTCAGCTGAAATTCAGCTGAGGTTACATCTCCTTTGTGTTTATCTTATGACATTTTTGAAAACTGCAATTCAATAGATCTTCATGTAAAGATTCCAGTACTACTGGCCTTCTTGTGCATGCTTCAGGAACCAGAAGGAAAGGAATCATGTGTTTTGCCCCTCCCCCACCTTCAGAACAAGCCCTGTGCCTGGCATAACATAAATATTCATTAAATATGTGAAAATAGACAAGGAGGGAAAGTACAGCTTCTGGCAGTCCTACCCAAGGCCAAAGCTAATATTTAACATCAGAAGATGCTTCATCTGTAAGGAAAACTATTTATAGCCTTTGTCTTAAATAGAACTGACTTCTTTACTGATGGAAATATTGTGGGAGAAGACAGCTCCTACATCAGGGAGGTTGGTAAATACAGGTCTTTTGTGCTTGTCTCTCCCTCTATTTCAGATCCTTCTCATTTCTGTCACCTTAGACCCCAGCAGAGGACAAGGGAGGAGGTAGAAATGCAGAGTCTCCCTCCTTCCTCCTAGGCTCAACCCAAGCAGTGCAAAACGAACTGGTGTAGACACAGCCTGAGAGTGTCTCATCCTGGAGCAACTCCTGGGCCAGGAACTCCCAATTGGCTGCTGAATAGTGTCTCAAATACACCAAAGAGGTAAATTAAATGCATTAATCTCTGCGCAAGTCACAATTGAGGCATTCAGAGCCGCACAGAAGTTTCCCACAATTGGCCTCATTTGCTTCAATAACAAATAAAAAAGGTGGAGGGGAGTTTGCGTGGGTATGGGCGGCTGTTTCCTAGTTTCCGTCTCCAGACGGGTAATCAAAACCAAGTCGCACATTGAGAATATGCATTCATTTCGTACTGAACTTGAAAGCAAACACATTTGGGCCTTTTTCCTGTAATAAGGCAAGTTCTTTCTCTCTTTTTACTTAAGAATGTAAAGATGATACCAGTGACACCAAGACCCTGAAAGCTTCATTTCAGCTTCCTATCTGCATAAAAAGGCAAATTTATTCTGACTAAGATAGTTTTGTCCTGGGCATGCAGCATTTGTTCTCTTAAATCTATGGAAGCAACAGCTATTATATTTTTACTTCTGTCTCTCAATCATTTTGCTACTATTTGTGAGTCCAGAAAACTTCCCACCTATCTGAGCAAGGGGCTCAGACTGACATCTTGTAGGAATTGGGAGAGAGTTCGGCACATATCTAACACAATCATGCATGATTTGGGCCCATTTGCAGGATTTTACCCGGAGCACTGGATGATACGGAACACAAGACTAATAGACTTGGCCTCAAGCTTTTGTTCTTTGGGGCAATTTTGCTGAAGTCAGTTCATATCAATGAAAATAGGCCATGAACATTTACTATGAGCCAATTACTTATCTTTACTTCCATTTTTCCATTTAGCCTCAAGACTAGATCTGATTGACAAATTTTACAAATTCTCTCCAATTCCGAAAAAATAGTCTCAGAGAGGCTTAGCCAATCATCTTAGGGCACACAATGGATAC
This sequence comes from Dinomys branickii, assembly GCA_004027595.1. Classification (NCBI taxonomy): domain Eukaryota; kingdom Metazoa; phylum Chordata; class Mammalia; order Rodentia; family Dinomyidae; genus Dinomys; species Dinomys branickii. The sequence continues at coordinate 26,650 of PVLD010013639.1, read as the reverse complement.
ACAAAAGGGCTGAGACTTGGACCCAAGCCAAGAGATGTACATGCCTATGTCTAAACAGTGATTTTGCACTGCCTTAGGGCCAGAATTGCCCTCTAGGTATGATTTTTTGTAGTCATTGATAATATCTAATAATGCGTTTCTCCCACAAGCTCAGTAGAATTTTTTTGGACAGTAAAATACATTGGAAATTATCAAAGGATGGAACGGTAAGGCATTATAGCATCATTGCAAGGACCCTGCAACCCAGATAACATCCCAGATTTTATCCGCCATCTCAGAACACAGGGACCAGTACACTCTCAGGGAATGGGTGTGTTTTCCTTAACAGTATGTTTCATTATTACTAAGAGTTTGTCTATAAACAGACTCATGAGCCAGAGAACAAGATATTGGGGAGTGAGGAAACATGTAAAGTAGAGGATGGATGAAGAAATTTCTTTCTAGAATCAGAAATCCATTTGTTTGGGAACCACAAGGTAGACAGAATGGAAGCAATTAAATATGCAATATAATGGCCATTGTTGATATCCTATCATCTTGTTTTGAAATTGTGTATCATTTGTAATGTTTCCAAATTCTATTCCTTTAAAATAAAAATAAATGAATAAATTAAGTTCATTGTGTTGGAAGACAAAATACATTGATTTGGTGCAAGCTGTTTTTGATCTGAAGGTAGTCAAGGAAAAAGAACGAAGTTTTCATATTTAAAAACCCTTGGGTTTCTACTATAGACTTTGGGTACCCTGTTGATACCTCTTAACTTTCAACATCCCCATAAGTGCCCAAGGATTCTACTGTAAATGCCACAGTTCCCCACCTGACAACCTTCTCCCGTGCCCTTTGAGAGTACCTTCTTGGTGCCAAAGAGATGCTGTTATTGACCAGCCCTCAGCCAATAACATAGGGGCACTGAAAATAGATTCTTTAGCTTGGCAATCCCTGCTGTGGAACAAGTGAGGGTATTCCGTGTCTTTTCCCAGGCCCCCAAACAAATCAAGTTCTAATTGCCCCAGTAACAGTGTGCTAGATAACTCACCTCTTGTTGGGCTCCTTTTAGTTCCTGTTTAACTTCTCAATTCCCCTTCCTCTGCTTCCTGAAGGAATTTCCAGCACATTTGACCTTAAGTTCTTATCTCAGGTCTCCTTCTTGGAAAGCCCAATACAAACTATTGTGTAGACATCTTTCTGTTGCTGTGAAAAAATACTTAACAAAACTTATAGGAAAAAAGATTTATATCAGCTCATGGTTCAGGTGTAACAGTCCATGGCGATCTGGCTTCCTTACTTCTGGGCCTATAAGGAGACAAAATATCATGGTGGGGAGTATATGATGGAAGCCAGGAAGCATAAAGGAAGAGGGCAGGTACAAACATACTTTGGTTTCTATCTTATCTTAATAGACCTTTAATATATGCATCCATACATGAATTAATCTGATGAGGTCAGCACCTCATAATTCAATCACTCCCAAAGGCCTCACCTCTGAACACTGCTACGCTGGGGACCATCCTTTCAGTACATGAATTTCTGGTGGAAATTTAAGATCCAAACTATAACTGACACAGAGTAAATGAGAAGTCTATTCTTATACTTGTGGTGCAGCAGCAGCAAAAAATGTGATGATTCACTCCTCAAACCAGCAATAGAGGAGGTGCCTAGGGCAAGGTATTGGTACTGTGCCTTTCTTTCTTACTTCTGGCAGCTTGCAAGCTATGACTGCCTTCTGAAGAAGCTAGCAAGATCCAGGTTGAGTCCTGGAAACATTGGGTGGGAAGTTCGGTTCTTATCTCCCCTGGTGAAGAGATTTTATGCAGCCCTTCCCATTTGAGGATGACAGTCATTCCACTGGGAGGTGTTCCATTTGCGGTATATAAGTGGTCTCTTTCTAAACTCAAAATATGTGTTCTCAAGGCTATGGTTTTGGAAGTATCAATGTGGTGTGTCAATATTTGTGCCCTAATACTATGCAGCAAGTCATAAAGGATTATTCATATCTTTGGTAGTGTAGCTGTTTTTAAAATTTCATCCTTACTTATTATATTGAAATGATCTTTACCCACATGAAAAAGAGAGAATAAATAAATTTTGCAAAAGGGAGGATTATGGATCAGAAAAGTGAATTTCTTCCAAGGCTTTGCCTTTCACTAATCCCAATGCTCTGTAGAGGAGCTGCAGTTCTTGGATTTTAATTCCATTCATTAATAAATGAATTATGCAATTAGTTGATATACAATTAACCGGATTCACACCGCATGTAGAGCTAACTGGGTCAGCCTGAATTTGTACGATGGTAATGTGCCAAAATGAATATGCCATCAAAGGACATGCAGTGGAATGGTGAATCAAATTTGTCTGAGGCAGAGAATTGCTCCTGCCAGCCGCTGAAAGTTCTGCAGTTGGAGCCTTGGTCTGAGTTGGCAGGAGGAACAAAAGTAGCACAATGTGGGACCCCAAGTGGCTCTCTCTCCATTATAGCGGCATTGTTCTCCTCAGATGAGCTTGGACAGAGATCAATAAATCCAGAATCCTCCTGGGCAGAAAGGATGAGCAATTGGATTTGGATTGGGATCTATCAATCAATCACTAGCCAAAAGTGGTTCTGGCAGCACAAAATGAAAATCTCTTAGTGGAACATAGCTCTTCCCTGGGACCCTCAATTTTGACTGACCTAGATACAAAGTCAATCAAAATACTCAATCCAGTGATATCTAATTCCAGCTGGAAAACCTAAGCCAATAAAATATTCAGCTGTGGTTTGTGAGTGTGACCAATCAATCCATGTCTAGGAATTTGTCTTATACTTAAGGCTTCGGTGATCATGTTAAGGGTGATATCGGAAGCTTGCTGAATATCCGTGTGACCAAATTGGTTGGTGTACATGTGCATGTGGATATACATGCGTGTGTGCATGAGCATGTGCATGCATGAATGTGTTTCCTTCATTGAGAGGGAGGAATCCTTAAGAGATTTTCTAAATTTAATATGCTTAATTTTGTTTTAGAATTCTTCAAAAATATTTTTAATTTCCCAAGGCTTTCAGAATAAGAATCTAGACTTTAACAAGCTTTCTGTATAACATGACTCACACGTACATTCTGTCTGAGAAGCATGACTATAAAGCAATCCACACTTGCAGGGATAATCATTGTAATAAAATTGGGCACTGTGAGGTCCCTTGTTTGCGGAGGTTTTGTGATGTGATAACTTATTGATAGGAATGTAGTAACTTCACCATCATCAGCACCATCACCAGACATAGACTGAAAAAATGCTGAATTTGGGCTCACTACTAAATTGCTTCCTAAGTTTTTCTACCTTCAAATGTTTGTTTTATTTATACAATGGGAAGGTTAGACCATATTGCTGGTTCCCAACCTGCATAAACTCCATCTCTGAATATAGCAAGGAAAGAGAGCTGATTCGTGTGGTAGTTTGAAGCATGAGATCAACATCCCATTTTCCTTGGGTCAGATACAGATTCAGGTACTTAGTAAGGATGCATCTCTGAGAATTTTACTTAATCTATCTCAACTTGGATTTCTTGATCCGGAAGTTTGATACTTTGAAAGCATTCAGTTGTGTAAATTTTGACAAATGTATCCCATGTAGCCCAAGAAGTCCCATGATCCCTACTCACTCTGAACAGCCATGACCTACTAGCATCCAACCTTACATGCAGAATGGTTAAGAATGAGGGAGTGGATGGAGAAAATATCTAGTATTTCATTTGGGCTGGTGTTCACATGGGAATACATTTCTCAAAATTTATATAATGTTCACCTGAGTGCTATAATTGAGTCCATTGTGCTGCATGTAAATTATAACTCAATACAGATGATTTTACAAATACTTTAGGTATAAAGGGATTCTTTGGCACTCATTGCCAACAATGGGTTTCCTAGCATGATTTCTAGAGCACAAACTCAAGAGGGCAGCAGGAAAAAGTGAAAGTTTTTGAAGCCAGGTGTGGTGGTACATGCCTGTCATTCCAGCACTCTGGCAGGCTAAGACCCGTGGATCATAAGTTCTAGCCCAGCCTAGGCAACACAATGACTTAGTGAGACCTGTTTCAATAAAAAAATAAATAAATAAAAGCTGGGTATGGAGCTCATACCCAGGATGAGCTGTGAGGATCTTGAGTTCAATCTCCAGTACTAAGAAAAAGTAAGGTTTTTGAGCATAGGGTGGTTATTCCTGAAAAAATAAAGTTACTGGATCTATCATACAGTTGACCTGTGTGGTACTTCACAGATCATTGTATCTTTCATGAGGATGAGAAGGCACAACCTCTGTCACCTGTAAGTGGAAGCTGCTTTGACTCCCTCTTGGGGCAAAGACACCAGAAGACTCCAGAAAAAATGGGCAACACAAATCCTGCATCTTCCTTAAAGACCTGAGTGTGATCTTACAGCTACCCAGCAGGAAAATGAGACAAGAGACAACTCCTATCTTGCACTCTCCAAAAGCTGAGCGAGTTTGATTGAAAACAAAACTGCTCCTATGCAAGCACAGCTACAGATAAGACCTCCAGGGTTAAATGCAAAGAAGTGAGCAAATTACTGAAATGAGTGGCAACACACCCTCAGGACTTTTTACCACAAGCAGCTGGTCTCTGACCTGGGCTGATGATCAGATCCAATTAGCAGGTGCTACCTTAAAATTATACAGCTAAAAGGGCACCTGAGAGATCATTTAGTCTGGAGACTTTTCCATTATTTTTAGCCATCAAATATTTTCTTCAAACCAAATCTTTTGCAAAGATGCAGCCTAATTAAGTGGATAAATGCATATGTAATCTAGTAAAAACAGAGGTGAGGGTTCCAGCATCCATTCTACAGTGGTCTCTGAAGAAGACAGCTTGACCATCATGGAATCTGATCCAGTTCTGCATTTGATTGATTGGAACCTAGGTTCCTGAGAGATCGTGGCTTTAAACTTAGGCAGTGACAGAAATCTCCTGACAACCTGACAGCCGGAAAAAAATGTCTTTTCCGTTATACAGAGCTGCCTTGACCAATAGCACAGAAACCCATTACTCTGAGCCCAGTGATTTGTTCTGTTTTGAGTCACTCCATGGAGAATCCTGAGAACTCCATGTGGAAGGCAGGCAACTCAGATCTGCTTAGCAACTGCACACTGTATTCCCTAAGCACTCCTTTCCAGAGTTGGCACTCTGATTTGGAGAACCCCATGCTGCCTATACTGGAAAAGGAAAGTGCTATTGCACCCCAGGAGGAAATGAGGATCTCAGATAGGAAGGAAAGGAGAGCAAGAGGTGGTGCAGGGTACAGGCTGGAAACAGCAGTGTCAGACTTCCACGTGTCCTCTCCCTGACTCCCACTATCCAATAAAACACCCAAAACCCAAGGCCACAGAGATGAGTGAAAGCTCCAGTTACACCTTCTTTGTAACCCCCCCCGGAGGTTCCTCAGCAAGCTCTCCATGAGTGAGCTTTGGGCACAGACTGAAAACTAAGAGATTCAGTGCCTCACTCTGGTTCCTCCTGAGGCACCCAGATAAGCTAAGAAAGGCAGTGACTCTGTCACTTAGCCCAGGGCCTTCCATCCTCTATGGCCCATGCTTTCCTTGCTGAACCATGCTGCTGGGCAGGAAGATAGCAAATCCCTTCAGAGTTGATCTGATGGTAGTAAGGTGAAGCTATTTACAAGGTCAAAGCTCCTATCCCTTCTCCTGCTCTTCCTTGCCTTTTGTTTAATTGAAGGGAGATCCCACGTACTCTGAAAGGAAGGATAGATACATCAAACTAAATGAGTATCAACATGCTAGTGAAGTATCAATTCCTGGAATAACTATGGAGGTGCCCAGATCTTTGAACCCTGGAAGACATTGTAGTGACTTTTTTCTTAGGCCTTTAGTCTTAGAGTTTCCCACTAAGTAATAAGTCATAAGGCAACACTCCCCCCCCCCGACATGGCTTACTTAATAATAAAAACTCCTTCTTCTTCACCCATTCCCCTTGATTGATCACAAAGGTCAACCCCACCCTCATCTGCCTTGGCAGAACCAGATGTTCAGATCTGATGAACAACCTGCCCCCACTCGGGCTGTTCTGGTCTGTGGACACCCTCCCCAGAAAAGAGCTCTAAAATCCTATGTTTTGCTCAGCTTGGTGCTGTCCTGGTCCACTGGGCATCCCGCCATGTCACTCTCCTGCCCAATAAAGACTCCTTTCACATCAAAACGTCTGGTCTGGTTCTGTGTGGGTCTCAGCCCAATCATTTATCACTATGTATTTTAATGTCTACCCTAAATTTCCTCCAGTCTTCCAGTGCCCAAATTTTGTATGTCAGTGGTCCACACCCCATTGCACAAAGCCAACAAGCAAAATGGCCACACAATGGCCCCATGAGGAGCTAACTAAATCTCCCTTATTGTTATCAAAGGAGTTGAAGCTCGAAGAGAACATAATCCTTATGTTTGCTTTAAAATTCCTATCCTGTTAATTACCCTGGGACAATAGCCAGTGAAAACAGAGGAAGCACCTCAAAGACATTTGAAGATGAACTAGTGATGTGCTGAGAAGCATGGCTAGATTCTCCTGAATGCAGAATCAAGGGGCCTGAGGCCCCACAAGATCTTCACAGTTCATAGATTTGCTGATAGCAATGGTGGAAGTGTAGAAAACTTCAGGTCTCCAGACATGTGTTGTCCAAGCACATATTAAAGAACATCTTTATCACTGCAAAGAACTCCCACAACACTGCTCTAGACCTCTGTTTAGTCATCCACTCACCTGCCAGTAATGTATAAGCACCTACTAGGTAGGTAAGAGTATGTTAGACACTGCATGGGGTCTCAGATTACAAAGTCTGAAGGAAAAGGTGGGGAGAGCTTCAGACAGGTGATGATCTATCTGACTCTCAAAGCTTGGCAGATCCTCAGGAGGAGGGGTTGGGGAGCTAGGAGGGTGAAGGACAAGCATAAGCACAGTAATGTCTATCCTCCCCCACTTTATATCTCTGGACTTTGTCTTTGGCCACTTCTCAGCACTTCTGCTGCATTCTTTTACCTGGCTGTTGACCCTAGTTCAGGGACCTGTCAAGTTTCAGTTCCCCTATCTGCAGGATGAGAGTAAAGTCTGCCCCTCAGGATTATTTTTAAGTAGCAAATAAAACGCATCATAAGAAAGTTTATAGTACCATGTATCCTATATATCAGAAACCCAGTGAGTATTAGCTCAAGGCTGGAGGTGCTTAGGTACCAGACTCTCCTAGGTCTCCCTGCCTGGGCCCAGGCTGCAGAGGGTTATGCCTTCTGGTCTTCTCCTATTCTGCCTGTGTGCTGGGCTAGAATGCTGCTGTTAATTGCAGCTATTTCCAGCCCACAGTGAAGCCTTCTTTTCTTTGCTTAGCTTTGTTTTGCAGCAGGTGGTTGTCATTATTGTGCAGAGAGGTGGTGGAAGCGGACACACTGGCATATACTATGTGATTCATGAGTCACATGTCTCACTCCTGGGAGCTATAGGCAAATGCCAGTAGGCATGGGATACGGAAGCATTGCTGGTTACCCTCCAGGCTCCCAGGATGTAGCCTCTTGACAGGAAAAGGAGCAGACTTTGGAACCAGAGCTAGCTAGCAAGAAAATCCACCTCTGTTGCTTATCAGAAGCCAAAACTTGGGCGAATTATTCTCTCTCTCTCTCTCTGCACTTCCATTTCCTCATTTATTAAGCAGGTGTCTTCATCTGTTTTTGTGCTGCTCTAATTGAATACTACAGACTGTTCAATTTGTAACCAATACCTCAGGAATTGGTTTGGCTCATGGTTATGCAGGCTGAGACATCCAAGATAAAGGGGTTGTATCTAAAGAGGGTCTTCTCACTGCTTGATTCCATGGTGGAAAATGGAAAGAAGGAAAAGAATGAGACAAAAGAGGACCACAGTCTTTTATGCTACAGGAAACTCTCATGAGGAGCCCACTCCTCAACTCATGAGCCCACTCTGGCAACAGCAGCAGAGTCTTTGTGGCTTAAGCATCCCCTATGAGTCCTTTCCTCCCAATACTACCATGGGGTGGGGTTCCTTTATAGGACTTTGTGCAGACACATTCAGTTCCTAGTAGTGAACTCCTGCCCTTCAGGGTGCATGTCTGCTGTGAAGAGTGACATAATGACACACCCAAAGCTCCTGTACAGTCTAATATTCAGTGTTGGTTCTCTGTCCTTTCTCATGTAAAGAATTTAAAACTTTCTGGTGTAGGGCAGGGGATGTGCTCAGTGATAGAGTACTTGTCTAGCATGGGCAAAGCCCTGAGTTCGATCCCTAGCACAGTAGGACAAAACAAAGCAAGAATTCTGGTGTACAGAGGAAGCTCTCAAGAGAGTATTGTCGATTCCACATCATGAATGCTCACCTACTGTGTCCCAGGAACACACTAGCCTGATTCCCTTTCCCGAGCTTATGAGACAGTCGCAGCATTCCCCAATGGCAGTGAAGGAAGTGGGGCTCAGACAGGTGTCCTAGTATCTCCAAATCTGCACAGGCAGATTGGCAGAGCTGGGATCCCATTTCATGCCTCTGTCTCTCAAGTCCTCCCCATGCCCCTTCCCTGGCTAACACAGATGCTTCATGAGGGAGAATAAAGCCAGAAGGACAGTGATCTTTGGGCTTCTGTGCTGCAGGTCTGTGTGCGTTTTCCACATTGGATGTCACAAAGGGACCCAGGGAGAGCTGTGAGAGAAAGGCACCCACGGGAAACCCCTGAGCAGGGCCACTGCAAGCATTCTAGCCAAGTGTCTTTCTCAAGCAGAACAGCTGAGTGAGCTATGTGCTGGCAGAGTAAAACCCAGTGAACAGGCAGGTAACCAGAACTGGACACCATGGCCTCACACAAACACATGCCTAGGCAGGAGCTGCTGGGACAAAGAGGTAAAACTTCCTGTCTTTCCTCTCACTGCTGAGCCCCAGTCCCTCCCATATGCCCTAGTTAGAGCTTCAGTTGTTTTGCACAGTCCAAGCCCCACTACATCAGCCATAACAAATCTGGCTTATCAGACTTCTATCCGCCTACTGCTGATTCACCTGTCTTTCCCTGAATCAGCAGAACCAGGCAAAGTACGCTCCGCAGGGAGCCTGCCTCAGGCTCTGCTCCTGGAGGTGCTGGCAAGATGGCAAGCCTGATATTTAAAGCACAGGTGCTGAAAACTCCACTCTGGGTCTATATATATTGCCTGCTGTCCTATTTCCACTGAGTAAGTGCACATCTTACACAACATGTCCCTTACACACCATGCAGTGGTCTGGGCTCTTACTTTGGAAGTGCTGGGACTAAAGTACAGCTCTTTGGATCAAGACAAAAACTGATCTTTATAAATCAGCAGGTGCCCATTTCTGCAGTGCAGTGGGAGACAGGCACCTATCCTTATTGTAAGATCTGTTTGTTAGGTATCACCCCTATGGTCTGTTTGTGGTGACAGGTGTCCCCTGCAATGTAAATAATGTGGACCCATTGTATTTGACAATTTTCCCTCCACAGGAAAGAATATATGCCTACCTTACATGGATGAACCCATCTGTCCCTATAATAACATTGGGGAAAAAAGATTAGAGTCTATCATCTCCATTTCCCAGATGCAGAAACTGGGCACAGGGCAGTTGTAGCTCTGATTCACTGTGAGGTCATGATTTAATCATTCCCTCATCCAGCCAGTACATAGAGAGTGCCTACTTTGTATCAAATGGCATGTTAGTGTGAAGGATACAAAATGAGCAAAACACAAAAATCCCTCCTCTCCAATAGTACGGCAAGACAGACAGTTAACATGCTAAACGAGATAGTGAAGCATTGTGCCAGAAGCTGAGGTGGAGTCAGCCAGGGCCTGAGGAGCAGCGGCCTCTGTAGCATCCAGGAATGTATGCAGAGGCTAAAGACTTGGAAGAGGGGGCAGCCTGTTCCAGCTACAAAGCTCTCCAGTTTGCCTTCCACCCCAGTGACCAGCTATGCACAGTAACGCGGTCGCTGAAGATGAATGGGTGATGCATCAGAAGCTGAGATTTCCTTGGCTTGCCCCAGCCAGCAGTCAGGGTCACCTTGCCTGAGGGCGGCTTCTGAAGAGCAGAACAGAGGTCGGCGTGGGGCTCAGGCACTGCCATTCCTCACTGGGGATCTGATCCTGTGACCCAGGAAACAAGAGGATGCCTGTGTTGCCAGAAGACAATCTGAGGAGAATGCAGATGGAAACTTGGAGGGTGAGGCTTTAATTAGTAAAGTGGAAGTCACAGAGGGGCTGCCCATTTCATTGTGAGCACAACTCAGGCAGGGGCTGGGCTCCACTGTGCCCAGTGCATAGAGCACCCTCTTCCTTTAGCTTCGGGAACGTGCTTCTGAGTCTCACTCCCTTCCAGGTTTCCCTCTTTCCCTTGACACCCACATGATGTGCTCGGATTTAACCCTCTTCTCTGGATGTCCTTCACCCTTTAGTGCCCACTTTGGCCAGACCTTCATCATAGTCTTTTTGTCTCCTGCTCCCCTACAGGGAGCCCCAACCCCACTTCCCAGCTTGCTTTTCCTATGTGAGGCCCAGCTTGCAGCCTGTCACCCATTTATCAATGCATTGGAACTGTAACTCAGGTATTGATCTGTGTTTGTTGGTTTTTTTCCTGTAAACTTGGGCCGTAAAGGTTTCATTAGCCTGCCTCATAGTCATTACATCAAGTAATAGGAAACATCCATCTTCTCCGGGGCTTCACTTCTGCACCCAATGGAGATCGGTCTGAGAGCGTTAATCAAGCTATGAAAATCATTGGCAGCTCGTTCCTTTATGATGAAAAAGCTGGTTTGCAGCCTCACTGGGTAGGAGAGGCCTGACACCTTAGATACCTGCAGCAATTATGGGCTGTGTGCTTTCCTTCTTCAGGAGTCTATTCATCGCCTGATGCCTATATGCAAATCTCATTCTTTGCCTTAATGGGTTTCCCTGTGTGGTGTGCAATGAGAATAAGGCATGGAAAAGGCTGGGCTTCTCTGCAGAATCATGGCCAAAAGGGAGGCTGTCAGTTGCTGTCACTGATCCTTGCCAAGGCCAGACCTGCACAAAAGTGGCAAATATGGGGTGGTGTGTGGAGACAGGCATCTCCCTGGCAGGCCTACCGAGTCCTTGCATCTAGATCTCCATCCACACAGCCTTCCAGGAGGAGGGTGTGCCTGCAGAGAGCGCACAAACAAGCTTCATGGGAGGGGTAAGGGAACACCCCACTGCATGAAACATTTACAAGTACCACATGTGCTGGGAAGAAGGTGGGCCCTGAAGAAACAGGATAAGGAGCAGGTGAAGTGAGATTGGAAGTAGGGAGTTGGGAAAGGAGCTTGGAGCAGCCTATGTTGGGGATGTGGGAGAGAGGAGGATGTCACAATGGCCTTAGGCCACTGGAGTCAGTGTGGTCCCTGGACAGCAACTCTTCACCTGGAAACTTGAGAAAGCACAAACTCCTGGGCTCCATCACCAAGTGCTGGCTCAGGGAGCCTGTGGGAAGAGCCCCAGGTTATGTTCCCTGCCACCCTGAACATCAAGAGGCATCATGTGATGGTACCAGTTAGGACAAAAGGAAAAGAGTAGAAGAACAGGAAAATGGAATGCACAAAGTATACCTAGGACCGGCCCCATGAACTCCAGAGAGTGAGCTGTCACACTGAGGGAATGGCACTGGGTCCAAAAGCAGCCAGAAGGATGGTCCAGTGGTTAATCTCAGACCCTTGAGCAGGAAAGCACAAGCTCAGAGACAGTTCTGACATGTGCAAGCTGTATATCCCTAGTTCTCTGCTTCTAGTTCTTTGTATGTGGAAGTAAAGTTTCTTGTCTGTGATATAATTACACTTTCTTGAGAATATTCTTGAGGTACAGTCAGCCCTCCACACGTGTAAGTTTGGAATCCACAGATTCAACCAATTATGGATTGAATATATTCAGAAAAAAATGTGTCTGTACTGAACTGTACAACTCTGTCTTGTCATTATTCTTTAACAATTCTGCATAACAGCTATTAGCATAGCATTTACATTGTTAGGTATTCTAAGTAATCCAGGGTTGATTTAAAGTATAAGCAATCTAGAGATGATTTTGAGTATACAGGAGGATATGTGTAGATTATATGCAAATACTATGCCATTTTCTATAAGGACTTGATCAAACCCTAGAACAAATCCCCACCAGTATGAATGAACAAGGGTGCATGACTTAATACAGAGAAAGCTTTGGGAATATGCCCTGGCACAGAGCAAGTGTTCAGTAAACATGATCTGTGAATGTCTGTTTTTCAGTGTGTCCTCTAGATCACACCTGGAAGACACAGGGAGTGGAAACAGAAACAATGACCCAAGCAAATAATCAGGAAATATGCACGCGGTGCTATATTAATGGAGCAGAAGAGTGATCCAGACACCCAAACCGAATTTAACAAATGCAACAAGAAATGGGTTGTCATGGAATCACAGGTTCATTACTTCTTCACCCATCCAAACAGTGGTGTACAAGCTGTAGGGGTCCACTGTGCACCTCGGGGAGCAGAGATAGAGAGGGGAGCAGCAGACAGGCGAGATCCTGCGATTATAAAAGGATAAACAATAATGCCACATGAAGGAGCAAGAACAGGTTAATGGGGATTGGCATGGGGATTGATGTGGACACAGTGGAGGGGTGTCTGGGCAGGACTGGAGGTACATGGGGTGACACACGCAAAAGACAGAACTGTGAACTTCTAGAGTAAAATAAATAGGGGTGATCCAAGCAGGTACTGTAGTAATGAGAGGGGAGATGGGTCTGCAGAGAGATCATAGAAGGTCTAACTGGTCAAAGCATTAGCTCAAATGTTCTCCTCTGGATCACGGGGAGAAGTGGGGAGATTTTAGCAGATGAGTGACCCATGTAAGCTGTAGCACTCTGTCTCTGGAGCTTTGAGGAGAGCAGGTTTCTGGAGATCAAGACCAGGAAGAGGGAAACCAACTACAATCTGTATCCTCCCCATCACTCTCTGCCATTCCATTGCCTTCTGACTTGCATAGAAAGTGACATTTATCAGAGCCTTGAAGGATGAAAACAGATCCACCTGGAGATACCTGGGCAAGGAGCAGCCAATAGAGCCCAGAGCCTGAGGGGCATGTGTGTCTAGTAACACAGAGTGCAATTTGGTCTTCAGAAGAAAGGGAAGGATGAAGAAATGTAGGAGAGAACAGACCCATCAGTCCTCCTGGATCCTGGTAAGGAGTTTGGATTTTGTTTCCCACAAAACATGAAACCATCGGAAGGCTTTCCTAACAGGAATACCATGAAGCTGATGCAGATCTTCAAAAATCCTTCATGCTGCTTAGTGGTCAGTGGAGGAGGGGAAGGTAAGAACAGAAAGGACCTCAGCCAGCACAGGCCAGGGGTGTAGGAAATTGGGTCCAGTTGGTCGCAGTCCTGAATCTGAGAAGGGCTGGGAAATTGGCAGAAGCTAAGAGACGTACACAAACTTCTAAACTTCCACAAGGTAGGAATTAGCAAGCCCATTTCCCAGTTGAGGAAATGAAGAGCAAAGAGTTTAGGAAACATATCCCTGTTCCACACACTTCCATGCTGGGCTTCCCTCCAAATCACCACCCCCACAAAGTGATCTCCACAGCTTTGAAGAGAGCTTTTGTTCGGTAGGAGGGGCAGGATGGAGTTGCAGGAAATCGAGCTAAACATCTATTGTGAAAGAGCGAAGAAAAAATGAAACCTCTCATTAAGCATCCATGGCTGTCATACTGATTTGCTCCCTGCAAATACATTTTCTGTTTCTTCCCTTTCTAACTTAAGCTTTAGTGTTTATCAACTGAGTCTTTGAAATATCTTGAATAGCAGAGGAAAGAGCTTCTACCCCCAGGCTGTCCGAGGGGGAGCCCAAAGCACCATACAACAAACAGCAAAGTTTTGAGAAGTCACCTGTTTTATCTTAAAAGGTTTATAGATCGTTATGTTCTGCCTCATAATGCAACTATGTTTATCCTAGTGTTTAAAACTGTATTTTAGATAAGTCAAGTATCACAATATGAAAGTACATTTTTAAAAAGCTCAGCTTCACTAATCATGTACCACCATACTATGGATACTTGTGCATTATTCCTGTGCCTGCTACTTAAATTGTGAACCCTGCTTGGGAAGGTGGGTTTCATGAACCCTCCGCAGGTGAGGAATCAGGGCCTCTGGGAAGGCAGTGACTTCCCTGAGGGTGCAGCATGTGAAGAAGAGTGTGAAACCAGTGGTGTCTGTGCCATAACTGTGTGTGTGGCCCCTGCTGCATATTCGCGGGGGATGGTAGCCTGACATACAGAACTGTGACCTAGATGGTGTCCTGCAGAGGTACCATGTGTCATGACTTGGGTTGATTAGCTACAGAGCAAGCCTGGTCTCCACTCTTGGCAGACTTAGGGGGAACAGGATGAGAAGGCTAAGAAGTAGCAGATGTGACTGAGCCAGATCCTTGCAGGATGGCAGCTGGCAGTCAGCAGTTCTGTCCAAGGGTCTGATTAAGTCTCAGATGGGTGTGTGTCCAGATGGCCACTGTATCTGGGCTTTCTGGGCACAGTGCCCAGCCCCTTTTAGCAGGATTCAGCTTGGGGATGGGGCTGTTTTAAGTGTGGGAAGAAAGAGCAATTGCAAAGCTTCATTAAATAGATCATAGTCAGAAAAGAACATGAGCTACAGGTGGGAAACCAGGAATCTCCCTACCTGCCTGGAGGTGGTGCAGGAAGCATTGGAAAGATAGGGAGTGGCTAGTTTGAGGGCTGTGGGTGTACCCCAGAAGCAACCTTACAAACTTTCAGCAGGTCACAGCCTGAGCCTGTCCCCAGTGGGGGGAGGATGTAGGGACGACAGAACGCTCTCTGCTTAGGAGGCTTGAGTGCCAACAGTTCAGAAGTGCTGGGAAAGGCAACAACTGACATTCTTGCTCCTCCTTTATTTGGGAAAGGGAGTCTGCCTAGCCCACAGCTTTTACTTTAATTCATTGAGTATTAAACCCCTTCCCCATGGTCCATTCTCCTACATTCTTTTGTTGTTGTTGTTCTGAGAATCAAACTCAGGATCTTGCACTTTCCAGCCAGGCGCTTGTGCCACTGAACTATATCCCCAGCCCTATCCTACAATTCTAACTGAACTTCCAATGTCCTACTGGGGCAGTTAAATCCTTACATTTCTAATGAGGAAAAGCAGTCCCAGACTGGTCTCCAAACAACAGCTTTCACATCTCAAGCACTTTTTAAAGATGGAACTAATCATACCAAAATCCATAAGGTCACTGGTCATTTTCTTCCTTTGCTCATAAATACGTGAACTGTATTTGTGCAAGTAAAGCAAGAGCTGGGCAGAAGGTAGCAGGGGCCATATTGAAGGGGCCTCTCATTTTGGGCTACCCCTTTGACATTCGGCTGTTTCTTGTTCCCCACTGTCCTCCGACACATTGCAAACCCAGCTGGGGCCATTTTGCGCACTCAATAAAACAAGGGCTGAGATTCAGGCTCAGAAAGGAATGAGTTCATTTGCAACCTCAGGGCTTGAAGCACAGTTTCATTGCAAATCCAAATGAGTCAAGAGACAGGAAGCAAAGACTAAGGGCAAATTGTCAATAAGCATCCTGGGAAAAGGTTAGTCCAGAGCGTGCAGGCGCTTGTATGGGGCTGAGATCATTTCGGACATATTCAATATGTTAAGAGGCAGGCGCTGCCCAGGGACACGGGGCCTGCAGGCTGGGCAGAGTTGGAGGGAGCTGGGGAAGGGAGCAAGTCCTACTAAATTACACAATAACTGCTCTTTGTTAATTAATGTTTATTGAACTCATGTCTGATTCTAGGCTCTGCTAAGGATTCGGTATACGTTGCTTGTGATTAAACACCTCGAAAGATTGGGTGGGAGGAATGGTTTGTTTTACAGATGGAGAAAAGGGAGACTTGGAGCATATGCGAGGTGCCCAAGATCATGCAATGAAGATGTGTTGAAGTGAAGGCTTCTGCCCCAGGAGATAGAGCTGCAAATCTTTTGCTCTTCATCATTACATTTTATTGTTTCTTTATGCTGCTTGTAGTAACTTTGCCTGTGCTGCCTTGACTTGATAGTTAAACCTGAGGTTACTTCCTCACCTTGTGCACACGGATAGTGTAGATTTCCCACCTGGTTATGAGTTCCATTAAGAGACAGTGTTATGATGTTCTAATACCTCCAAGTGAAAAAAGTCCTAAATATAATCATTTGCTTTTTCACAGTAGTTATAATCTCCAAAACATTTCTGCACGTGTGTGCTGCCTCCCTCCATCTCTGGGAGAGGAGTAGGCTATTATTATCCCTAATTCATAGGTAAGAAAGCAGAGGCAAAGGAGCTGTACAATGTGTCTCACTTAGCAAATGGAAGAGAAACATCTGACTTTCTGTGCATTTTACTTCTAAGCCAATGTCCCTTTGTGTCAGGTTTTGTTAGCTGCACTCCCAAAAGCCAGTGTTCCTTGCTGACAAAGAGAATGTACCTTTGTTTAAGAATCACAGAGAGTATTGATCTCAGGAAACATAGCTCAGCCCCTGATCTACAGCTGAGTATTATTCCTATTTTGGGCAGCGAGATGTAAGCAGAGGTTTTTATTTATGATAAAAGTAACACCCTGTGCTATGCCATACCTCCTAACTGGAATGCAAGACTTAATTTCTGGTACAACTGCAGCCATCTTATGATCATGATCAATAGAGTGGGCTTTGATATTACTACTGTTACTATTCTGCTAAATAAGCGTGAAACACTGTTTACCAATGTATTATTGGTATGATAAAGCATAAAATAAGACTTGGTCCCTGGTAACTGATATGACTTTCTCCTAAACCCATGAAAGGGCCCTTGCCAATGTGCTTTTGGAAAAGAATGATCTGTGACTATTCTTTGTGCACAATCAGCCAAATGAGCTATGCAAATGAAAGTATCAAGGTGATTGTTGCTGTACGTTAAAGGATGGGTCTAGTTTTTTAGGTGAGTTTGTATTTCCAGTGGACTCCTTGGTCCCCCACAATGGAGACAGAGTATGTGGCCCTGAGACAGTTTCTTTCTCTCTGGTCAATTGAGTCTGAGCCAGGGCCTGCCCGTGGTTTGTACTTAGCCTAGGCAAGCCTTTCTCTGTTCTGACTCACTTTCTGCACACTAGCAGAAAACATCCTCTCTCTCAGCTCAGAGTACACTATGACAGTGAAACAGAGGTGGGAGAGAAAATTAAAAGAGCGACAAGAAGGGGAGTGCAAGTCTTAGTGCAGTGATTGTTCCCTCCAGGCCTTTTGTTTGGCACTGTAGCTGCGCAGTCTCCCTGCTGACAACTCAACTCAGTATGCACTGTCCTCTGAGCACCCAGAACCATGTCGGGACATGACAGGTATCTGGATGAACCCACCGCAGACTTAGGATAGTCCCTGCATCTGGTGCCTCCTGTTACAGTTTGAAGCTAAACACCCTCAGAACTCTTGTGCTAAAGGCCTGGTAACCAGCTGATGGGCTTTGAGGAAGTGAGTGGATAGCAGGGCATTGATCTCATCATTGAGTGAGTGCATCGTTGCATTCATAATTGGCCTGCAGGATGGGAGAGTGATTCAAGCGGGAAGTGGGGCCTGACTGCAGTGGATGGATCACAGGGACAAATTATATCCAGCCCCAACCCCTTCTTCTCTAGCCTGCTCCTGGCTGCCATGTCCTCTCTACCTCCCCTCTGCTCTGCCTCTGCTCAGCCATAGCAGGGAAGCAGCCAGCCATGGAAACTGCAAGTCACAAGACATCTTTCACTAGTAAGTTATGTTTCTCAGCTATTCAGTCTTAGTGAAGGAAGGTTGACTAACACTTCTCAGAGCTTCCGAATAGAAGGCATGTGGGGGATGTCTCCTAGCCCCGGGCAGGAGGTTACAGAAAAGAAAGCCAATGGAATTGATTTCTTAGCTTCACCAAGGAGGGTCGTTATGCTGACTGCAAAAGAGGGGTGCTGAGGGGCCATAAGCTCAGCCCACAGCTCTAGGAAGTCAATGGTTACAGAGGCCAGAATCTGCCTTCCACTCTCAAAGGACACAATATTTGGTCAGAAGAAGCTGTGAAATTTGCTGGCCACAAGCAGGGAAAAAATTGCTCAAAGCAGAGAAAAAAGAGAAGGAATATAGAGACAATGAGATGAGAACACCCAATCTGGAGCCCCAGACCCGGGGTTCCACATCCAGCCATCTCCCATCTCCTATATGGCACGACTCAATCCTGGAACCACTAAAGGATGCGTGCGCACCTTCTTCAGTGACCTGTAGATCTGACTCTCAGATGAATAAAATACAGCCGAGCCCTCACGGTGCTCCAGGTCTGATGAATAAGCTTGAAGAGGTGAACCCATCAACGCCAAGTGTGACAGACATGGCATGCCCCCTGTGATTTGCATCTGGAGTTCCTGAGCTTCAACCTTCCCTTTTATTTTAATCAACAATGTCTTCATGAAAGATTGACACATAGTTTGCTTTGAATGAGTGATAGAAGCTTAGTGTGTTCTCCACATGGGGCATACAATTAGAATTGAAAGTCAGTTACTGCATACAAACATTTAGTGCACTGCCTATTAACAGCTGGAAAGAGATTTCTGATTGCTGTCCAAAAGTTCAGTCTCCAGGACCAGAAAGATGAAGTCGAATCCTGCCTCTTCCACTTACTACCCGTGTGACTGTGACCAACCCCTTGAGACCCTCAGCCTTAGGTTTTCTCTTGTAAAAATGGAATAACAATTGGACCTGCCTATGAGTGGTAGGGAGAACCAAATAGGTTGACACATTCAATGTTCTTAAAGTGTACCTGGCAAATAGTAAGTACTCAATAAATTTCAGCCATCATTAGGAATCTTATTAGCCCATGTTGGCAATACATAGCATTTACCGTCCTTGTGTAGAGTTGGTATGCGTACATAACATCCCTTAATTTTTGTCCACTCCCTTTTCTTCCCCTTTCCCTTCATGTATTGATGCCCTTCCCATTTGAGAAACATCTATTTACTGCCTATTACCCACTTTTTATTTTACTCTTTATAATGTGGGTTTCTCATATAAAAGAAACCATGTGATATTTAAGGTCATGAGTCTGATTTATCTCACTTAGCATTATGGTCTCGGGGTGCACCTATTTTCATAAAAATGACTCAGGTTTATGTTTCTTTATAGCAGAGTAGTACTCTACTTTGTACAAACCACATTTTCTTTATCATTCATCTGTAATGGAATTATAGGCTGCTTCCAAGAATTTAGCTGTTATGAATTTTGCTGCTATAAACATGGGCGCGCCTCCACCACTGTCATGTGATGCTTTAACTCAGGGAGATACCTAAGAGGGGGATAGCTGGGTCAAGTGGAATTTCTAGTTTTACTTTTTTGAAGACCCTCCACGCTGACTTCCATAGTGATTATACTAGTTTACACTACAATGTAGGCAGGAGAAATTGCTTCTTACACAGTAAACAGTTGTAGCAGGAAAAGAAAATCAGAAATCTGGAAAAGCAGTGACATCTGCCACTGGCAGGATAGCGGTGACCCTCTAGGACAACCCAGGGAGTAAGAAGTGGCCCTGGTCGAGGGAAATGCCCCTCTCTTGATGAAGCTTGAAAACTCTTAAATGCCTGCATCTACTCAAATTTACTGCTGGCTCATCAGACCGCTACGCCCCTAAGAAACTCCACATTAAAACAATGACAACAACAAAAAGAAAACAGGAGAAAGAAAAGAAAAATAAGGCAGGAGAACAATGACCCTTATGAAGAATCCAATTTACTGAATCTCTTCAATTGTAAGCTTAAGTTAAGGTGAATTTGGGATAGGGGCAAGTACTCTGATATAATCTGAAGTGACTTTTCTGTCTGATACAAAGCCATAGAAAATGCACAGGGATAGTTTAAAGAACAAGCAAGGTGAGTGAGCTGCATTAAAATGGGAATGAAAAATAACCCAGAAAATGCTATTTATTGTAAAAATTGCCAGCATGCTTAGAACTGCTTTGATCATCTCTGCCTCAAAGAAAGCAGAGCCAACAAAGTGAAGTTTCAGAAAAGGGCAGCAAAATGATCAGAGGCATAATGGGTGAGAAAAGGTTTTTATCCCTAGAAGGAAAGAAACAATTGGGGGAAAAATTCTTTGGCTTAATAGAGATCTATTGGATAATGAATGGTGAGTGGCGGCCATTCAGGTGGTGCCCTCTCCCCTGTCCCAAATCACAAGAATGAGAAGGAATTTGAAAGGACTGAAAATAGATAAATGGCCATCATCTGTTTAAAGCCTCAACTGGGGAAACTGGCAGCCTCAGGGCATTTTTGAAGCAAACAATAGAGTGGTTTTCTAAGAAGATCAAAAGTTCTGCGCTTGCCCAGTAGCAACTCACCTGCCAGGAGTGTTTGCTGAAAACAGGGGCAACGACTGCACTAGACCCTCGGAAGCAAGAAAGCCTTCCTGGCACACCCATGGGGACAGTGTGTTGAGATGGAAGCAGAGAGAAAAGAGGCTGAATTTATTTCCCCTTTGGGATTCAGAAAATGCAATAGGATGGTGTGAAGGGAAAGTTTTGGATTGTAGGTGATGTAAAGCAGGCTGTCATACCCTCCGTCCTCCCACCCCACCTTCAGAAAGAAAGAATTCCATAAAGGTCTTGGCTGTAGAATCAACTCAGGACCAGCTAACTCCCTATTAGTTTGTTAGAAACTAGAATTTTAGCCTCATTCCAGATCCCAGAATAGGAATCTGCATTGCAGCCAAAGTCATGGACAGTTACAGGCACATCTGAGTTTGCAGGCTTCCTTACTGCAGCCTCACAGTGCTCAGGGAAATCAGAGAAAAAACTAGGGGTATCTCTAGCCCAACTGAGCCATTCACTACTGTAGCTTCAGCCTGTCATGCCACCTCTATAAGCCTCATAACCTTCATCCAGAAACTAGAAATTGAATTACTGGGAGTATTAAAATAAGGAATACATTGAAAGCATTCAGAAATATATCAGACATAGGATTCCAAAAGCATCAGTAAGTGTGTATGTTACAATGACCGATATTTAAATCATTCAACCACCAAGAAATTGGACAACAGGCTCAAGAATGAGCAATGCTAAGAATGAAGTACCTGTTCAAGAAATAAAAAAGAGGCAAGGCCATTGACTCAGAGCATCCCCACTCTGAATGACATATGCAGGAGGTGGATGAGGGGCAATAGGACTTGCTAAGATGTGTCAGAGTCCATAAATAGCTCTTAATAAAGTCCAGCTAGGAACAGACTTTGAGAGACAGGTAACTATATTACAAGATAATTAAGGAAGACAGTACTGAGCTTATGTGTATCTATGTGTGTATGTTTTCCTTGACCATTTATCAATCATCTCGGTAGAGTCTGATTTGTTCTCAAAGTTGTTCTATGTTCTCCCAAGTGAGTATTATTTGTCTTCTAAGTAAAATGATTACCTCATATAACCACCCAGCAATTAAGAGGAAATAATTCAGTAGTGGCAATAGTAAAATCAAGAACAACAAAAATTCTCTAAACCTCAAATCCCCCAAATGGTAGTAAGGATGTTTTATACTGGTAGAAATAATGTAAGTTGTTCCTATGATCTGCTCTAAGTTGAATTATGGGAAAAGACACAATTGGAATTCTGAAAGCAAGATGGTGATTCTCATGAGTAGTACCTGTGCCCACAACCAGAACTGGGCAGCTGAGCTTCCCTCGGTGATGCAGTCATTGCCACATCTGAGCTTGTGTTCTCAGCATTCAGATGCTTTTTGAAGCAGACATTCTCTCCCATTCCTATCCTTCATCTAATTAATAGCTTGGGTAATAAACAGCCACCTTTTATTCACAGACAGGTGCACAGCCTTGTCAAAGGTCTTGGCTAAATCATCTTGATTGTCTCTAATAACAATGCTAATGACCCTCTGCATTAGTGTCAGATTGTAAAACATCTTTCCTTGATGTTTGCTCAATATTTTCATGAGAATTAGAAATATCTATTACAGTCTCTAGGATGCTAAAGGCCTTCTGGAACATGGTGCCATAATTCATATTAGAAGCTCAGCAGAAATCACATGTTGTTGGATTTCTACTGTATCATCGCCCAGAAAGAAAGAAATTAGGTCTGAGCTTTCACTGAGACTATTTAGGATATTTCTCTTAAGGAATATACAGACACACAAATGGAAATCATGAAGTCCCAAAATAGGTTTGTCTGGTTCACTAACATTCCAAACAGAGTGGATTCTAAACAGTGGTTTGTGTGCCATGTGGGTGGGTTTGGAAGTCAAAGTGGGTGCTCTGATACTGAATTAAGTCTTTTATCCACATGTAGATATGCAATAGGACAAACACAAGAACAATTTAAGTGACCAAGAATGTGGATTAATCAATATCTTAAAAGTAGCTGTGAGTGGACATGGGGAGAATTAAAAAGCTGATAAGGGTGACTTCTCTTATTAAAGGATGTGTTTCTTGTAACCATGCTTAGTTGTCCTGGAATTATTAGGAACTTAGAAAGATGAGTAGAAAAGATTGTCCTCTACCAGTTTCCTGTGAGAAAATGAACAAATGTCTCCTGCTTGTTCATTCAAAATCTCTTTAAATGAAGTCATATCTGGATTTTACAAAAGGTAGAATTTTAAAGTTCTAGTTCTTGTTCTCATATAATTCAAATTGCTCTTGCTATATAAAGAAGTGCCACTTTACATAATGGCATCTCTATGTAATATAAAACTTTTACATTCTGTAAAAGTTTGGAAAGGAGCTTCACATCTTCCCCTTCTCTAGCCCATACCTCTCACCCATTACCTATATTCTTAACCATAAGTCTGCACTTGGGTGTCTATCACCAAGCAGTGCTGTCCAAAAAGAGGAGCTCCTAATAGTCCTTGCCTTCTGCTTATTTCTTTCCTCCTTCTCTGTACAAGTACACAAGTCTGTTTGAGTGATTGACTTTGCTCCCAGCAGTGTTATGACACACTTTTGCCATTCATGATCCCTTCTCCTTCATTTCTTTTTTTTAAAGAGAATTTTAAACATATCAAAATTACAAGAGGAAAACAAAACAACACAAAAACAATAAAAATGATACAGCATTTCAAAACATAATGTAACAGTGGATGTTACATTACATATTATCTTCAGTGAAGTTGCTCAGATTACCAGATGGAAGAGTATAAGATTGATCAAACCATTCTCCTTTATTTCTTAAACCTTGTGTATTACATGGAAATGTCTCTTTTTTGGAATTGGCCATCAGAGCAACCTCTCCCTCTTTTGCCAGCATTCACTTGCTTATCTATTCATTTCATAAATATTTTTGTCATCCTGCTTTGTGTTTCACTGCTAGTACCTTCAAGGGCTAGACCTTCAGAATGAGAAGGACCCAGGTGGAAGTTTTATCTTTGTTAACTCACTCTAGAGTTGAGGGGTTGGTCTGTTTCTATCTATTGGTTGCCAGAGAGTAAAGTAAACTCCTGTACATGAAAAAATAACATCATCCAGGCCTTCTCTTGTAGTTTAAGAAAAATTAGCAAATGTATTTAAAGAAAACCAAGATTAAAATAAAGGAAAACAGAAGACAGATTTGATGCAGCTTGGGGTTTTCAGAAATGCACTTAAAATATTCATAATTCATATGCTCAAGAAAATAAGTGATGAGATGTAGAATTTCATTGGATAATTCAATCTCTATAAAGACAATAACAGAAAATTTTGAACTGCAAAACAATCCCTGAAATTATGAGCCAAATAAACTGTTCTCACAATGGATTCAACTTTCATGAAGCCAATATAACTTCTTGATCAAAGCATGACTCACAAATCACCAAAAAAATGTGTGCCATCTTTCTCAAAATCAAAGTTTCAAACACCTAAAACAAAATTATTTCTTATTATTCAATTAGAGGAGAAATATTCAACTTTTTATGATACTAAACAATATAAAACTCTTACCAAACCAGAAATACAAGGTTTTCTTAATCTGACAATTATCAAATAAAATACAGAAATAGCACTTAATGGAATTTGAAAATTTTCCTTTGAGACTATGAAAGAGACATGATATTCATTTACCGCTGTTACTCATTCTATCAACAACAGGGTAGAAGTCATGGCCTGTGCAATAAGTCAAGAAATAGGGCACCCTAATTTAAAAGGAAGAAATAAAACCATCTTTGTTTGTTGATAGCATAACAGTGATCTAGAAACTTGAAGTGATTTAGAGCAAATATTATAATTAATAAGTAGAAATAGCATTAAACACAGTTAATTATGCAAAAAGTAATTATATTTCTATGAGCAACTACGAGATTATAAAAATTACAAAAGTCATTTATAACTTTGTAAAATATCAAACTCTGACAAATAAATTTAACAAAAAGTATACAATACTTTTACAAAGAAAATATACAAATCATTACTAACAAAAATTAAGGAATAAAGATGATAAGAGAACATAAATTTCTAGAAATTATAACTTACTATAAAGCTACACTAATTAAGAAAGTGTAGTCTGAACCCCAGACATCTTCAGGAACCCTGGTAAACCATCCCCATACCTCCTTGACCAGTGTGCCAGGCAGATGGGGCCACAGACACCTTCTGGGCCCTTGGTGGCCACTTCCATCACCCCCTGCACTCCTGGACATCTTCAGGAACCCCTGGGAGCTACCCCCAGGCCTCCCCCACCAGCATGCAAGGCCAGTGGAGCCCCATCCACCTTCTGAGGCATCAGTGGCCACTTCATCCCTTGCTGCCCCCGAGAGAACCAGACTGAACTCCAGACAGAGTCAGCAGCCTTAGGGACTCCGCCCTCACTCCTCTCACACCAAAGCGGGAAGAAGGCTGGGTGCTGGGCAACATCTGAAGCCTCACTGACCACAGCTGTCCCCCCGACCCTTGTGGAAGCCAATCTGAGCCCCAGATAGCTTCAGGAACCCCAGTGAGCCTTCCACACTGCTCACCAACAGGCTAGGGAGCCAACTGAATGCAAGAAAGCTTTGCAACCATCTGTGACTGCACCTTGCCCCCACGCAGCAGCACAGGAGACACACTGAGAACTAGAGAACTTTGGATCCTTGCCACAACACTCATACACCATCCAGGAGTGAGGCTGAGCTCCAAGGAACCTCTAGATCTTCAAAAATAACAAAACAAAGGAGCAAAATGCAATCTCAGACCGCTACCCTACCCAGAACAAGTCCAGGAGACATTGACCGAAGTAAAGCCTGGAAGTCATACACCTGAAATTTTTAAAAATAATAGCAACTGACTTAAAGAAACAATTCCATCAGGCCATACAAGACATCAGATCAGAAATAATCTCCCAGATAAAAGAAATGACAACAGTAATGAAAGGATTGCTCCGCACATCCAAAGAGGACAGATGAGAAAATAGAGAAGCACAGAAATGTCGTGGAAACCTTGAATAAACAATATTTCGTGAATGCATGAAACAGATACAAACAGATATCCAGGAAATAAAAAATTCCATCGAACACTGACAAAACCATTTGAATGAAGCTGAAGATAGATTTTCAGACCTTGAAGACAGCATTGCCACTAAGGAATGTGAAAGGAATGATTTCTTAAAAATAAAAAGGAACCAGGAAATAACAATTCAACAACTGCAAGACAAAGCAAAGAAAAACAATGTAAGATTAATAGGGCTCAACAAAACAGATGTCAACACAAATGACATAAAAAGACTACTTCTAGAAATAATAGCAGAAAATTTTCCAAGCATGGAAAAAGAATTGGACATATAGATAAGTGAAGTATGTCAAACTCCATTTAGCCATAGCCAAAATAAATCTATACGCAGATATATAGTGATCATGATCCCAGAAATTCAACCAAAGATCAGAATATTAAAAGCTGTTAGAGAAAGGAAACACATCACCAATAAAGGAAAGCCTATCACAATAACAACAGATTTCTCAACATAAAATATCAAGTCAAGAAGAGATTGGAGGAAAATATTTCAGGTACTGAAAGGAAACAACTTCCAAGCCAGACTGATGTATCCTGCAAAACTATCCTTCAAAATTAATGGAGAAAGAAAATATTTCCATAATAAAAAACAACTGAAGAAATTCATGAGTACCAAAGCAATCCAACGAAGCACACTAAAACACATTCTAAAAACAGATAAAAAAGACCACAACTTCAGAACAACACCACAAAGGAACCACCAAGCAGAGCAAGGAATTAAACAGAGGGAAAAGGGAGGAACCAACAGCAGTAAAATAACATGACAAAGATAAGCCACTAAATATTAGTTATACCTATCAATGTAAATGGTCTCAATTCACCAATCAGAGCAAGCAGACTGGCAGAGTGGATCAAGAAACAAAATCCCACAATATGCTATATATAAGAAACACATTTAACATAAAAGGAAATTCATAGACTGAAAATTAAAGGGTGGAAAACAATGCTCCACGTGACAAGACTACAAAAAAAAAAAAAAAAAAAAAAAAAAAAAAAAAAAAAAAAAAAAAAAAAAAAAAAAAAAAAAAAAAAAAAAAAAAAAAAAAAAAAAAAAAAAAAAAAAAAAAAAAAAAAAAAAAAAAAAAAAAAAAAAAAAAAAAAAAAAAAAAAAAAAAAAAAAAAAAAAAAAAAAAAAAAAAAAAAAAAAAAAAAAAAAAAA
>PVLD010013638.1:0-55278 GCA_004027595.1 Dinomys branickii | reverse complement strand
GGGGGCGGGAGGGCCCGAGGCGGCCGCGCTCCCACTGCGCCTGGACCGATCCCCGCTTCTTCCCCGCGGGGCTCGTCCCCGGCTCCCAGCGTCTGGGACTTTCCCACGTCTCGCCCCGGCAGCCTGGTCCGCCCTACCACATCTCCCCCGGCATCTCAGAGAAATACGCCCAGTTTAAACTTCCCAGCCGAGGTTCCGGTATTCACGCTCACCAAGTCTGTCTCGAGCTGGTGGTGTTTATTAAGGAGGTTCGCTCCCTTGCTGCTCACCCGGTCGCCATCTTCCCCGGATCCGTTATAAGGAACTTTTGTAGACAAGGCAGGATTCCTTCTCTGCTTGGAGCTGGATGTGGATATGGAATACCAGGGTTTCCAGGGGCTGATTGAGCTATCTGGTTCTTTAAAAGTTATCTAACTATGGGTTAACTCTTAAATCAGATCCTTGGGGAAAGAGGCTTAGGCCTCTTCACAGTTAATTTTGATGCTTAAACGTGAAATTGGCCCTGCAGAGAAGTTATGTGTTTTTGAGGACATCTTCCCCATTTTAATTACTTTTCTTATTTCTACTCAACACTCACAAGTTAAAGGAGGAAAGGTTTATTTAACTCAGAGTTTATAAGGCCTCAGTCTCAGTCTATAGTCAGCTGGCTCTAAGGCTGGGTGGCATGGCAGAGGAACATTGCAGAGGAGAAATAGTCCATGACAAGCAGGCAGGATATAGCAAAGCAGCAGCAACCCTGCCTTTCTGCTCTTCTTTTACATTCCATCTGGCCATAGGCCTTTTGATTGATGCCATTCAACCCAGTGTGGGGTTTCTGTTATTCACCCCCTTAATTCCAGAATCACACCTTTAATCTACATTCACACACCCTAATTCAGCCACCTTCAAAACTCCCTATCTATGACTACTTGTTGTTTTAGGGAGGTGTCTAGATATAAGCTATAACCTTCCCCCGTAAGTATGCTTTTATTCAATGCTTTGAAAGCGTAAATATGTGGCTATAATTTTAGAAACCAGGAGAGCAGGTACCCATAGACAGGCCCGCAGCGGTGGAGATGGCTGCATGCCTTGACAGGGACTCAAGGGTCTGATGCTACCTGTAGGACCACAGTTCTTGTATGTGGGCTGCAGGAGACCTGGCCTTCCCATATGGGAGGTGGGCTAGGTAAGTGAGCTTGTGTCTGCCTCACTCGGGAGCCTCATGGAAGAGATGGATACTTGCAAGGCATTGGCTAGAAAATGCTGGAGTGAGCAGTACCCTGGGAGATTGTTTCTTGGCAGATATCCCTGTCAGCAGCTGCAGCCACGGTACAGGTGCTGTCCCTAACTCCTGCTGCCACCACCAACTTCTCCTTTCCCTTCCTCAGTATGGCCTTTCACTTTCTTCTCTTCTCATTCTACCTGTTCTCCTCCTTTCTTTGTGTCTCCCTTTCTTGGCCCTCATTTCTCCTTCTCTGTCTCATCTCTTTTCCTCCTAATTTTGCACTCCTCTTGTCTTGATGATTCAGGCCTCCTTTCCTCTCCTTTGGGATCTCTCAGGGTCAGTGGCACTGCTGGCCTCTGTCAATTTGCTTTTGGAACTTAGGTGCTCTTATCCAGTGTCACTACCAGCTGATTGACATCCTTTTGGAGAATCACAATTTGATTAAGGATTCCCTTAGTCACAGAAAAAAATGTCATGACCACACATACCAGATTTCTCTGGGACAATTCCAATTTCAAATCTCAGTTTCCAGTGGACCCTAAAATCAGCCACATATGTAGAAATATGGTGCTATATTCAGTTCCCATGTGTGGGTGGTAATGGTTAATGTAATCAGAACTGAACTGTAAGTGGGAGATTTTTTACCTTGGTAAGTGAGCAGGTTGTGCTTTCTTTAAAATGGCTTGGGCAGCTCTTGGCAACAGATTTACAGGGCTGGGGAGGACCGAATGAGGATGTATGTACATCATCCCAATGAACATCTCTGCGTGTCTGGATATGCAATGCTCTCCCTGGAATTATTCACCTATTGAATAATTCAGTGCATGCCATATTTTGCTATCTATGGTTATGTGGTATGTTGAAGTGTGGCACAACCTGTTATCATATATTATTAATAGGGTTTGAAGGGAAGTCAGAATAATACCAAATATAACCCAAGGAAAAAGAGAAGCAAAAAAAAAAAATCAAATGATTAATGCACTGCATGCTCAAGTGGGAAACAAACGGAGAAGGAGTTGGTCCTAATGATCAGTCTGGAGCACTTCAAACGAAACCACAAAGTAAATCAGCCCTAATAGTGTTCATAACCGCAATGGTCAGATCGTCTCCTTGGACATACAGAGGAGTGGCAGGGCTGCCCAGGCTCAATGGGAAAAGATATGAGTTATAAAATATATATTCACATATAGCTTTATCAAGTTCAAGTCTAGGTCTACAAAGTACTTTTCAATAAGCATCTTTATAGGAACTGTTTTAATAAGTAGAAAGGAATGGCTTTTTAAAAGCATATCTATTGACTATTATTTTGGGAAGCATATGTATTTATTATTATTTTCCATCTGGTTTAGCCATTTGTACATACATTCTTACTTTTTTCTTTTAAAAATTAATTTTATTAGTATATTTTAGATATACATAATGACTATATTCATCATAGGGAATTTGTACCTGTATATGATATATCTTGATTCTTCTTTTTTTCCCTAAACCCTCCCTTTCCTTCAACCCCTCTTCCCCTCCTTATTCCAAAAGCTCTGTTTCCATTTTTTTCTTCCTATTCTCTTTTCCCTTCCTTTCTTTCTCCTTCCCCTTTTCTTATTTTCTTACCATTTGAACATTTTGTTCAAGATAGGAATGATTTTTAATCTGCAAATGTTTCCACTTAAGTGGGTGCTTTGAACAGGTAGGAAGGTGTTTGAGGACAGTTGCCACATTCACATTATGAGTTGATTCTTCTGTCTCTTCCTCTGCAGTGTTGGTACTTCTTCATCTTTGAGTTCTCAGCACCCAGTGTGACATAGACATTTGTCACATAGTGCATGCTCCATAGTGTTGACTGAATAAAAGAATGAATTAAACAGAGAAGTACTAAAAGCTATTGGTAAGAAAGCACATTTCAGTTTCAGTGTTCCAGAATCTTCTCTTAAAGATGTATTTTTTTTTGATTCAATCTTGTCTCCTGGCACTGTCTTTGAAGAGTTATCTCCAGAAAGGGGAAAACCTGTACTCATAAACGCATTCACCATTTGGGATTATCAGATGCTTTATCTTGAGAAGAGTAGATGGCAGGATAGTCTAAGGGTTTGGGCCTGCTGAGTAGAAAAGGAGAGACTGAAATTTGGGGAGGAGGTGTGTAAAAAGTAGAGATGAAACCCAGTGTGGTGGTACATACTGCTAATCCCAGCACTCTAGAAAGCTGAGGTAGGATGATTGCAAGTTTGAGCCCACCCTGGTGACTAACTGAGACTCTGTCTCAAAATAAAAAATAAAAAGGCAGGATGCATAGCTTAGTGCAAAATCCTGGATTCAATCCCCAGAACACTGGAGGAGAAAAAGTAGAAAGAGCAATAACAGCAGATTATATGCTTCATTCTGTGATAACTGAGAAACCCACTTCTGGGCCCAGCAGTTGTGGGAGGTGAGGCAGAGTACTTGTCCTCCTTGACCTGCTCAGTGCCCTGGGCCCTCAACTTGGCCCTGCTTCCTGCCTGCCCAGTCATTGTTCAGGGGTAGAGGGAGGAGGCTGCTTCTTGGTGGTCCAGGTCCTGCAAGATGGGCAGTGTTCCATCAACTGCCTCAGGACATTTTGGGAAAAGATCTGCTCACAGGAGCTGAGGACAACTGCATACCCTGTCCCAGCGGCCACAGCAAGCCCTCTGCTCACACCCACAGGTCAAAGACCTTCACTTGGCTTGTTTCATCTGGATTCTGCTCCACATCCTAGACCTGTCCTCTGAAAGTGTACCTCCAGGCAACACCTCCTTACAGTCTTCTCAGACAGCCCAGCCTACATGGCTCCCTTTAATGCTAAGATACGTCTGCCTTCTGTAATTGCACACATAAAACTCTTCAGCAAGTGCTCATATATCCTCTATGTTTGCCCAGGCAGCCCCAAATTCCAAGGAGCCTCTCACCTTGGGGAGCTGTGCTGGACCACTGGCCCCATACATCTCTAGTGCTTTCTGGACCAGTGAGCTCCAGGCCCGGTGCACAGATGCTTAGGCAGCCTGACTTCATTGCCCTCTTCTTCTGGACTCTAAACCAACCTGGGCCCTCCAGTCTTACCACTGGAATGGGATGGCAAGGGGAGGAGAAGATAAGCAACCCCAAGCAGATTTCTGTCTGAAGTCTAGAGCAGAGCTGGCCAGGCTGCTGCCCTGATCTAGTCTGTGGTTAGGACATTATTCTGTACTGGGATATTATTCCTGTGCTGCTGAGCTTCTGGGTTGGAGTGTGAGGATGGCCATAGTCCTAGGAGGAAAGAGAGGGTCCAAAATGATGCTGCAAGAGAGCTATGGCCACAGAAAAGCAAGCAGAGTGAGGTTGAGAGCTTCAGGTGTGTCTAGCAAGTCCTGTGTGATGTGGTGTCTGGTATTAACATACTGTAGAGCTGGAAGGAACTTGACTGAATTCAATTCAGCACTTTATTATTATGCTGTAGTGAATTGTTTCCTAATTGTTTTAAGACAGTGTATAATTAGGTAATAAATTATCTTGCACAGATGGTGAGTTGTCGGAAGCTTAGCGTGGGCATCACAGGCACTTCCGTGAGAGGGTGAGACTCAGGTTGGGTCTCCAGGGCCCCCCAGATCCCCACATTACTAGGGACTGTGTGCCAGGAACTTGCTGGGTGCATGATCACTTTTTATCTTCATCTTCAGCTTTTGAGATGGGTGTTAAATTACTCCCCTGTTACAGAAAGGCTAGGGGACTTTTGGGTGGTGGGTAATGGAGCCAGAGCACACCTGGTGTAGTGTGGTTCTTTGGGTCCTACACAGAGAGGAGATGTGAGGGGTTCTCTTCTCGCTGGGTTATGGACAGATCATCCAAGATGGGGTGAAACTCCTCATTTTCTCATCCCAAGGCTTTGCTTACCTTCTGTTCCTGCCCTGGGCTCCTGGCAGTTAGCCCAGAATAAAAAGGCCATATGGATTTAAGTAGGTCACTGCCCTGCGCATTTCCTCCTGTTCTGCTATGAAAGCCCCAGCGTGGGCCTCAGGCAGGATGACCCTGAGCTTCTCTCTTCCCCTTCCCCCAGCTCTTTCCTACTTCTTATCTTCTGTGTCATCCTTCCTCTCCAGCCCCCATTCCTCAGAATGGATCTTTCTGACTCCTGAGCCTAGTGCTTTCCTGATCGTTACTCCTGAAAATATTTCCGTCTGCCTGATCCTGGGGATTCTGCCTTTCTAAGAGGAGCCCTTAGGGGGTCTGTAGCCAGACTCCATGGTGGAATTTCAGGAGTGGCCATGAGGTTGAGGGCCCAGCAGCAGTTCTGTCTTCTCCATGCAGGTTGACGTAGGGTGAGCTGTCTTGGTCAGTTTTCACTTCTGTGAAAAAGGAAGGTGTAGGGAGTGAGATGGAGCTTTTGGGCTCCATCCAGCTGGACAAAGCATTTAGTGAGTCAGGTTTGACAGGATGTTCTGGGCTGGGTGCTAGAAAAGCACACAAACAAAAGTGATAGCTTCCCTGTTTCTCCTATGCTCCTGATATGTCTTGGGCTTTATGAAGATGAAGCTCTTGGTGGGATTGGGGTGACTGGTGCTGGAAGACTCCTCAGGTGATGTTGCTTTGTGAGCTTCCTGACCTTCTGAGCTTTGTGGACTTTACACTCTCAATGGAATCCCCTGGGCAAATAACCACTTACATGAATTTCTTTCTGTGTCTCAGTTGCTTTATGTATAATCTTGGGTCATTAACCTAACAGAGGCCACATATTCTATAGCTGGCTGAGGGTTAAAATACCTCACTCAAGTGAGATCCTCACAGGTCACTCCTGCCTCACTCAGTCACTGCTGGGGTAGATGCTGGCCCCAGCTTTGCCCCTGACTCAGGATTGTCCTGAGGAGGAAGCATTTCCTCTCAAGATCTTGCCTGCTTGAAACTGAGAGAAAACCTGAATAAACCATCTAACTTCATTTGCTTCTAGCTGACTTTAAAAATCATTAATGTTGGAGTTCACACATATATTAGCCACCATGTTATTAGTCTCCCCCTTGCTCTGTTGTGGATAACACCTCTGACATGTGGGTCATGATGATATCAGTTGCCTAGATTACTTTTCAGGGACTTGAAGCCTGCTTTTGTCAAAAGTACTGATTTCCCTTGGGGTTGCACAGGTGTCCAGTTGGTTGGAAATGACCAGTTTTGCATAAGAGAATTTATTTGAAAAGTGGCCAAGTGGAAAGATGGGAGGCCGAGTCTCAAATCAGCTTCCTCAAGAATAGGGTTTGAAGATATTTATGGGATAGAGAAGCAGGTGATTTAAGGCATGGGGAAAGATGAGTGCAGGTGAAGTAATCACTATTCTGCACATGTGTAATCAGCCTTCACAGCTCTTCACAGTGTCACTGGATGGAGTCTGAAGAGGTCCCCCAAACAGAAGATGGAGGTACAACATCTGTATCAGTCAGGGTTTACTAGAGAAACAGATATAACACAAGTGCAGAAGGTGTCTGTATGCTGGAGACTGAAGAGCCCTGTCTAAGGCCTGGAGCTCACTGCAGTCAGTGTCTGTGCAAGTTTGTATCAGGAAACTGATGGGCCTGCGACTGAATGTTGAAGAATCTACAGTGAAGGCTGAAGAGTCTACACCAGAAGAATGAAGAGTCCCAGGTGGAAGCCAAACTGTATCAGAAGCCAGGAGATGCCCAAGCTGAAGGCAAAGACTGGAGCTCCTCCGAAGAACCAGCAGCCAGTCCTTCCTCATTTCCTTTTATTGCATGCAGCCTACCCTCCCTGGGGATGGTCCTCTACACCCATAGCATCTCCATGCCTTCCTCTTGCACAGGCTCAGGGTAAATACAAAGCCAAGGACCCTGGCTCCCTGCTGAGTCACATAGTTAACCTTTTAAACTTTTCAAGTTGACCAGATAAACAACATCCTAGAGCAGTAAGGACATGTCCTTTTCACCCCAAAATGTAGAACTGCTGAGTTACTTAGTTAAGCTTTTAGACTTCTCAAGCTGACATATTCTATGAACCATAACACACCCCCTCTCCTTGGAGTAGGTTCATCTACCCCTGTCACAAAAAGCATTTGAGGATGCATCAGTCAGTGTGACACATAAGCAGCTTTATAGACAGAGGCAGGAAATAAGAGACAATAGGGAGGGGGCTTCCACTTGAAGAGCGGAAGGGGTACAGCTCTGATGAGGAGGACCAGATTGGCCCATTAACAAAAGAACAGGATCAGGTTGTTTTGTTTTATGAATTCGCTGAAGTGGGCTAGGATCTGGCTGATCATTATCACAGTTCTCAGCTCTCAGTTTATTAGATGGCTAGGAGTCTCTTTATTGTTTGACGGGTCAGTTTGGTCTCTCTGAGATGTTTTTTTCTGCTTGGGGTACTCTTCTCAGTCTTGTGAAAGCTCTGCTGGAGTCCAAGGTGACCATAGGTTTAGGGCAGTGGCTGGAGACTTCTGGGCATGATTAAATGTCCCTGTAAATTTCTTATTTCGTATCCCCAATCTTAAAAAGGGACGAGGTCAGGTTATATAAATTTAGGGCTAACTTTGTTTTGCCAAATTTAGATAGACACTCCCTTAATGATTAACATGCTTATGTGCAGAACCGAACAAGAATCTGACCCAGAGTTTCAAGGTAAGTAATGAAGGTCAAGCTTTGTTCTGTTTTTAGTTCCTGTTGGGCATCTGTAGGCCCAAGTAAAAAAATCACTGTTTCCTTTTTTTAAGTAAGCAAAAACTACTTTTAAGTCCTCCTTCCTCAGAAGAAAACACAAATCTTGTTTTTAAAATGAGTAACAGTTTAGGAGCCCAGGAATTTGTGTGTCCTGTGTCCCTGTGGTGGTCTCTGTGTCACTAGGACATGGGGTCAGAAAATGGCAGCCTTAGCATAATATGAACATGAAGTTTTTTACCTCCTATGTCATAATAATCCTCCCTGACCGCCCTGTACATTTTCCTTCTCAGTCCCCACTGCTGCCATCTGAACCCAGAGCTGGCCTCAGGCCTATGCTCAGGCCTCTTTACCCTTCTGTCTACTCTCTTCATAATCTCACAGAGAACCTTGTGCTTTGACTCTGTAATGTGTGTCTCTGTCCTCACCTTCTGTTCTGTTCTGCCTCTGATGTTTGTATCCGTCTCTTTCCTATCAGCTCCTTTTGAACATCTGAAGCTCACAGCAAACTTGCCATGGCCACTTACCTTTTCTCTCACACCCAAAACCTGTTCATCTTCCCACTTTCGTAAATGGGTTCATCATGCAGTTATTTAGTCAAGCTAAAGTCTGAGAAGTTATCATAGATTTGTTTCTTTCTTTTAGGCATTGGCACGTCCTGCCAGTTAATCCCTATTTCTGAGGTCTATCACAGTCTTAGTGACTCTGACACCTGCAACTTGAAGAAAAGGTTTCTTTTGGCTCGTGTGTTAGAAGTTCCAGGCCTGGCAGGTTGGCAGCATGGTGGAAGGGGTTGGGTAAGGGAGAGCTGCTCGGTCATGGCATCCGGGAGGCTCTGCAGAGTGCCCAGCAGAGCGGGGTGAGGGAGGAACTGAGAAGAGCTACAACTTTCCAGATCACACTCCCACTGACTCGCCTCTTTCTACCAGGCCCCACTTTCTAACATCACATTTAGTTATAACTTCCCATAATCCAGTCACCTTTCAAGAGTCCCATCTTTGAGCACATCAGTCTTTGAGGGGACATCCAAATATAAACCACAGCAGTCACCTTCTGTCCACTTGGTACAGTGTCCCGTCTTCACACTGCTGTGGATTCCTTCCCTCCCTTTCCAGTTCCCATGGTAGCCAGCGCGCCCTTCTCATTCAGATGTGCTGTTCCGTTCCCTGCTTAAACACTATGCAAATCCCTGTCCTGGAGGTGGCCCTCCTCTCTGACTCCAGTTGCCCTTCTGCCTCACCACACTAGCTCTGCTGGACTTGTGGCTGTCCAGCCTTCTGTCTTTAGAGCATTTATGTGCTATTCCCTCTCTGCAAAGTTCTTCTGCACATCTGTGTGGGTCTCCACCACCTCCCATCATGGCCCATGTCCAGAGAGGCTTTCTTTGACTTCTCATCTCTGTCCGGGCTCCCTTTCCCCCCTATCCTTCTGCCTTTGGTAGCACTCACCACTTATTGACATTTTGTTGAGTAAATATTTTATCATCTCCCCTCATGGAAACTGGATGAGGGCAAAGATTTTGCCTGGCTACCTCCCGTCATATTCTACTTGACACAGCACCTTGGATATTAGTACAAAAGAGGAGAAAAGCCCTGTTCACCACTGAGGGGCACGGACAGGTTGTGTGCAATTCAGTGACATCAGAGTTAGGTGGAAGGTGTGTCCAGTGTTGTGGACCAGAGAAAGGAGGACAGGAAGGCAGCCAGAGCAGGCTGACTCAGGGCTGACCTCTAGTGAATAAGCAGGCAGTGCTGAGAAAGAAGAGTATTCTAGATAAGCAGAGAGATGGATACAGGTGAGATAGGAAGATCCAGTAGCATACCTTGCTATGTGGAACTGAGGACTAAAGAGGTAGAAGTGGCAAGATTTGGTGGCAGATAAAGGAGGCAGGGCAGTGACGGAAGTGTACCAGCAGCAGTAAGTATGCTGACCAGTCCTGGTACAGACACTAAAGCTGCAGAGCTGAATTTTATAAAGAGGACATTTCAGGGTTACCTAGTCTGGCCCAGAAAATAGCACCCCATAGGTTCTCTTGCGGGAAATGTGCCATACATTGGCTTTGGGGTCTGCAGGCTCTTTGCCAGTGGAAGGAAGAGTGAATATTGGCACCTGGCTTTGCTACTGGCCCCCAGTGCTAATCCCATGGAAGTCATGAGAGTCCTGGCTTGGCAGGGCAAGAACAGGTTAACCACAGGACCACCTAGGTTTGTACTGAGAACATCAGCTTTTTAGCTTTTATACCTGATGTCTCAAAAAACTTCTGGTGACTGCTGGAAATTGTGACCCTGAGAGGCAGAGGGAGTCTGCTGAGCAGGGCTATGCTCACTCAGATTCAAGCCAGGGCTCTCCACCTTTGTGGCAGTGTGTCCTCTTGGCAGCTGCTACCACAGTGCTTAACAGCAGAGCCTTGTGGCCGCTTTGGACCCATTTGGGAAGACACTCAGTCCTTTGAGTCATCAGGCTGCAGTTTTCTAACTCTACTTCCTCTGCGTTTGTTGATGGTTAAGTGTGCTAGCTCCAGACAGCAGCTGTTCTGGCACTAGAAATAGCACTGAGCTCACTGTGAGGCTGTCGCCCTTGGGAGGGGGAGGGGGCTGCTTACTGAGAAAAACCCCAGAGAGCTGTGGTTGTCAGAAGCAGGCAGAGGGGTGCATGGATTAAGGTTCCAGGCCCTTGCAAGCTTCTTTTCCGATGTCACTGTTAACTAGCTGAATGATCTGGGGCAAGTTGCCTTTCCTCTTGTAACCTGGGTTTCAGATATGAGAAAATAATGCTTGCCTCATAGGGCTATTGTGAGGATTAAATGAGACGAAAGTAAAGAGTCTAGGGTCAGGCTGCCATATACAGTAGTATAAGATGGGCGGTACATAAAGATACTCAGTCAAGGAGTCAACTAGGGCTGAAATCTAGTGTGATTCCCTTGACCAGGCATGTGCCTTGCATATGCTTTAATTAATCTAGAGAAAAGAATATTTTTTTTTCTTAATTTGCACAAAAGTACCATATGGGCTTATTGGTAGTCCTACCAGCATGGAATAAAGAAATTACCCTAAGGTTCCCTGAGTCTCTGCCCAGGCTTGACAGGAGCTGAGGATTTTAGGTTGCTATGCTGGGGCAGCTTCTACACTCCCCCAGGGCGGGTGGAAAAACCTACCAGGTGTGCTCCTGCATGACACAGGGACCTCCATGGCGTTCTTGTGTTCTTGAATAGTATCAGTGTGTGTTGCAGGGTGAGTGATAAGGGTATGTGTAGAAAGCCAAGTGCATGGGCCTCGTCTTGTTCCAACTAGTGGTCTCAGGGCCCCCCAGGGAAAATGACTCAGCCCTAGAGAGTCTCTAGAGAGGGCATCTGGCCAGCAAGACTGGTGGGATTGATGGAGCAGGCTCTGCATGATGGCCCCATGGTACTGAAGGAGTCTGAACAGCTGAAGCCCACATGTGGGTGGGGGTGGGGAGCTCAAGTCCAGGACCACCAGAGACCCCTCCAGGCTTTTTGTGTTTATTTCAGTTAGTGGAGGCTATCACCTGCAGATCAGGCAGCTGGGGCCACCCAGCCCTGCCCTCACAGTCCTGAGGGCACAGAGACAAGGTAGGGCAGATACAGTCTTGTGCCAGCATGGAATCTGGGTGCTGAAAGCCAAATGGCATCTGAGAGGAGCTGGGCTCCTGATGTGACCATCTGTGACTGTCTGGCCAGGACTGTCTACACCTGTGAGAACCAAATGTGGTGCCAGGTCCTTCCTCTTTGAGCCAGGTAGGATAGTCTTTCCAGAAATGAAAGAAGAGACAGTGACTCATTCACTTCCACAGCACATGGAGTTTAAGAAAGTTGGAAAGACTGCTTCTCGCAGCTCCTCATGGCAGGGGGAAGATAGAGATGTTTGGAAGGAAGGAGGTCCATGACTTAAAAGCAAAGAGCATTTACTAGTGATTTCCTTTAATAAGAGAATCATAACCCCATCACAAGAAACAAAAATCTGGAGAAGCATTATTTGGTTCACTCCTTATCCCACTATTCAGAGAAACCCCTACTAGCATCCCATCATGGTTCCTCCTCCTCTCCCAGGCATTCTCATATGCACGTGACTCTTGGTAAAGATAAATTTTTTGTACCTTGGTTTTTGCACTTGACACTATCATGCAAATATCTTTACATGTTCTTACACAGAGCAACATAAGCATCTTTTACACTGATGTGTGCAGAATTCTCTGTTTCCAGACTGTGTGGGACTGACATGGCTTCCTCTAGACCCAGTCTTGGGGCATTCTGCCAGAGGTAGAATCCTGGGGTGACCCTGTGTGGCAATGCAGCTTGCAATTCTATTTCCTCAAGTCACTCATTAGAAATCAAGCTGGAGCAGTACATCCTCCAAAATCAAAGCCCAGGAAGGATAGAAAAAGAAGTAAGGGCTATTAGATCCTTTTTCAAGACAGGAAAACTGAGGCTTGAGACGTAGGCATGGAGCAATTTTGATGATTTGGCTGAGGGATCTCACTGGCTGTTTTCAGGGGACCTGGACTTGTGTTAAATAGGTATAGTAAGATGCAGATACGGAAATTACTGTCATGAGGGAGAGGTTTTATACTCACAGATCCTGGAAATGAGGCAGGGCAGGCATGCTATGCAGGGCCGCCTGGGCCAAACCCTGATCATTCAGAAGGCTGAGAAAGCAC
Source organism: Dinomys branickii (assembly GCA_004027595.1). Classification (NCBI taxonomy): domain Eukaryota; kingdom Metazoa; phylum Chordata; class Mammalia; order Rodentia; family Dinomyidae; genus Dinomys; species Dinomys branickii. Next base: position 42,765 of record PVLD010013638.1, on the reverse strand, counting down.
AGGGTAAATGTGGGTAAGAGCCTTCCACGGGCAGGAACTGGGGAGGCCCATGTAAGAGGGCAGGGCATGCCTGCTTAGGGTTGGCTCCTTTAGGTAATTTCATCAGGCTCTGGGTGTAGGGCTTGTCCTTAGTTGCCTAGTATGTGGCCCTGGGTGATTAGGTATCCCAGAATGTGGAAACTAGATGAAAGAGGTGGTCTGGAGCACAGCTCTGATTGGTTGATTTGCATATAAAAGATGTACTCATAAGCTAGTCTCTTACTTTCTCTAGGAACAGGCTATCCTTCAGAGGGACAGTAGCTCCAGGATGGGCAAGGCTGCAGGGGTCAAAAGTTCAGAAACATATGGTTAGCGCAGGGAGCCTGCAGCAACATGGGTGACCAAGGACATCTCCACACTCAAGCAGCTTCGATTTATCTGCACACAGGGTGACAGGGGGAGGTTTACTGATCTCAGCAGAAGGGGGCATCACCAGAACAGATGGTGGGAAAGCTTCCTGAGTTACTCATCCCTGACTCAGCTCTGCTATCAACTAGCTGAGGGCCTGGAAGCAAGTCTCTGACTTCCTGGTCCTCCCTGTGGCATCTGCTGGTAGCACTTGCCCTTTGGTGGCAGGAGCAAAGGGGACAGTGGGAGTAAATGAACGTTTCTTGGCATTTCCTGTGTGCTAGTGCTTTGCAGAAATGCTCACTACAGTCTCATCTCAATGCTCATCACTCATGTGCTGCCTTATTTTTGCTGATCTTACAGATGAGAAAACTAAGGCTTAGAGAAGTGACAGGCCTAAGTGGCTATCTCAGCTGCTATGCCAAATACCATGGACTGGGTGACTTACAAAGAACAAATTTATTTGCTACAGTTCTGGAAGCTGGAAGACAAGATTCAGGTGAGGGCATACTTCCTGTTTTGTGACAGGACCTTCTAGCAGTATCCTCACATGACGGAAGGGACAAGGGGTCTCTCTGAGACCCCTTTTATAAGGGCACTAATTCCATTCATGGGGACTCTTCCCTTATCATCTTCCAAAGAGCTCACTTCCTAACACCATCATGTTGGGGGTTAGAATCTCAACATATGAACTGGGGTTGCACACAGACATTCAGATCCTAGCAGTGGCGGATGAGGGATGTGAGCCCAGTCTGAAAGTCTCTCTTCTTGTGAGCCCCCAGATATGTGGCAAAAGACCATTTGGAATCAGTCTACTGCTTGGTTTGGAATATGAGTGACGGAGCTGGGGATATAGCTCAGTAGAATAAGCGCCCGCCTAGCAGGCGCAGGGTCCTGAGTTCAATCCCCATTACCACCAAAAAAAAAAAAAAAAAAAAAAGGAATATGAGTGACGTTGAGGATCCAGGAGAAATGGGAGCCAAACAGAGCTGGGGGTGGCAAGGCGGGGCAAGTTGAGGAGGAAATGGGAGGGCCAGTTGGTCAAACAGGTTGTTTTCAGGGGGAGAAAAAGACCCAGCGAGGGGAAATGATTTATCCAAAGTCACACAGCTGGCTTGCACCCACTCTGGAGATGTGTCAGTAAGTCTCCCAGCTCCCTGAGGACTCTAGGATAAGTCTCTTGATTATCTCTGGCATCATCTGCTTTGGGACTTTGCTGTTTGTTTGTTTGTTTACAGCAACCCATGATCATGACTTCACCTGACACAGTGGCTTCCCAAGGCTTAGTGACACTGGCTCTGGTTGCAAATAAGCATGTTTGTGATAAGACACCAGACCGCATTTACCACAGTGTGACTGGAAAACTACATGACATAGAGCCAAGGTCATGGACTTGTCTGGCCCAGACTGACCTCTAATTCTTAGCTACAGATAACAGAATCCATGTTTGGTAGTTAAAGGAGAAAGAGCAAGTGAACAGCTCTCCCAGAATCTTTGGGAAAACTGAAGAAATGGCTGAGCTTCCAGGAATGCTTCCCTAAATTGCATCGTAAAATGGGGCCATCCATGAAAGCTGCAGCCCCTGGTGTAATCAGGAAGGTGCTACTGCTAGTGCAGTTTCCAACAGCCCTGCCACCTTTTGCATTAGCTCACCAGCAAAACCATGCCTGGCACCTTGCCTTCCTTCTCAAGTACAGTAACAACTGTCTCCTGCAAATGCTTGTGATTGGTTGAATCTAAATTGCATCAAGATCCCTAGCTGCTAAGGAATGTGGGAAATGTCTTCAGCTTTCTTGCCACTGTAATACGGAAGGTGGCAATAACAAGTACATGGTCCTGTGTTTGAAATATTCAGTGTATAAAGGTTGCAGACATATAAGCAGACTATTATAATACAATGTTTCTTTCCCTTATTAAGAGACAGTGTACAGAAGCCCAGGCGTAAGGGTCAGAGAAGTCTTCCCAGAAGTGTGGACATTTGAGCTGGATACTAAAGGATCAGTGTGAGTTTGCCAGATAAGGAAGACAGAGAAAGGTATTCCCAAACACAAAAGAAACAGAGGACATGGTAAGTTAGATATTTTAAGGCTCCGCCATCCCTAGTTCTTATTAATTCTGCCTGAATTCTTTTAGGACATGAGAACAAGCAACCTATTTATTTTGTGAATAGGAGCCCATTTGTTGAATAAAATGTATTAAAATTTTAAAAAAATATTTAAATAGGTATAACACTTAAAATTAACTATTAAATTATATTTACATTAAGAATGAATATTTATAAATATAACTTTAAAATATTAAATATGAAGTTATATTTAAAATTCCTTAAATACATTTATTTATTTGTGCGTTTATTTATATTTACTTATTTGCTGAGATGAAACCTCATTGTGTTGCTCAGGCTGGTCTTGAATTCCTAGGTTCAAATGATCATCTTGGCTCAACCTTCCGAGCAGCTATATGCCACCATGCCTGGCCTCTAAAACACAAACATTTTAAAAAGAACCCAATATATTTGACAAATATTTTAGGATTTTTTTCTTTTATTTCTGGCAGGGTCTTACTGTGTACTCCAGGCTGGCCTTGAACTTATAATCCTTCTACCTCAGCCTCCCTAGTGCTGGGATTACAGGCCTCTGCCACCACACCTGAGAATGTTTCAGGGTTTCTGAAGCGTTATGTTCATATATTTGTACACTTGAGCTTGGTGTGGGATGTACGTGTGCAGACTGCTGCCACCGGTGTTGGGACATGCTCCAGGATGCCCGTGTTCCCCATCCATGGTCCTGGTTCTGCATCAGCCCTTAGGGTACCTTTCTCACTCCTGGTTCATAAAGGTTACCTATCAAAACGCCACTAAACTGTGTTTAGAGTGGCATATTCCTGCAGGCTTCTCAATTCCTGGTTGAGTCTGGGGTCTAGTTCTCCCAGAAACATCTGCTCCAGCTGCTGAACCATCCCTAATAAGAGAGAGGCTGTGGAAAGAGAGGGTCACCTGGCCTCTGTCCCAGGAGGCAGCTCCTCACCCATAGTGTGGAAGGCCTGAGGCCCCTCTCCAGGAGACACCAACTCTCCATGTAGACCAGTGGGGGTAAGGGCAGCCTTGAGTAGAGGTGCAGATTCACGTACCAACTCTGCCATCTGGGAGCTGTGTGGCTCTGGGCAGGTCAGTTTATCCCCAGGCCCTGGATGCTTGTGGCAGTCACTTCACAGGCCAGTTAGAAAGATGAAAAGTGAATGCTAGGCCCAGCTTGTGGCCCATGGGAAAGGCTCAGTAAGTGTTGGCAGTAACTGTAACTGTATTGTTACAGTTACAATAACTGTATTGTTATTCTGCATGAAGCTGGCAGTGGTGCCCTGTGGTAGCTGTGATGTGCCCTGGAAACAGCTGGCACTGGAAAGGACTTGGGGTCCTCTGCAGGTGGACAAAGACTAAACTCTGGCCCTGTCCTACACTAACAGTATGACTTGGGGCTCTCTCTGCAGATCCTCAGTTTTTCCAGCTATTAAGTAGGGAGAAGAACACCAGTCTCTGGCATCCCAGCCCAAGTATGAGCATCAAGTGCGCTGACAGAAATGGACATGTGTTGCAAAGTAGAAGAAGCAATGGAAATCTCCACTCTGCCCATGGCTGTGTTGCAGGACGTTATCCCAAGAAGAGAAAGGGAGAAGTGGCAGGAGGGGGGACACCTGAGTGCCGCTGGTCCCCAGCGATGTCTGACCACAGCACGCAGAGTGTCTCAGCTCCTCTCCTCTTCCTTCGCTGCACAAACTTGGAACCAGAGGCTCCTGCATTTTAGCTGATAAAATTGGTTCTTACTGCTGTGACCCCTTACAGACGAGGGCAGCAGGTTCTGAGTCACTGATGACTTGCCTGGAGCCCTCCTACCCTGAACTCTGCTGGGGTAGGGCTGATTTGCTTTGTTTGACTGGAACAGACCCCAGCAGGCCCCTTGAGAGACCCTGGAAAACCGGGCCTGCTTCTCTGTATGACCTTGTCCTTGTTGGTTCTCAGGTACTTTGAATTTTACGAGGGGCCTTTTGAATATAACTCTACAAGATGCCTGGAGCTGAGGCACGAGATATTGGAGGTGAAGGTGCTGTCCATGTGAGTGTGGTGGGGATGGGTGGTGGGTGACAGCTGCATGTGGAAGCGGGGCTGGGCAGGGTGGGGGTTGCAGCAAAGACAGCAGAAACAGGAAGCTCGAGGTGGATTCAATTGGACAAAACTTAGGTCTCCTTCCCCAGGGCCGCTATCATTTGGAAAGCTCTAGAAGCTGTTTTATGACAAAAGGCCAGGTTTGCAAGGTCACCTCCTATGACTCTGGTGTTAAAGTCCAGGTTTCAGTTACCCGTCTTCTCGATTATTATCACTGGGCTCCCGTCATGTAGAAATCGAAGAGGGCACGGGAATGTCTTACCTGAAATTCAGTCCTTTGCACCACAGGGTTAAGTGTTGCCCTCTTGTTATCACCTTTAAAATTTTTAATTTCATTAAAAGTTTTGATTTTTTAATTATTTAAATGATACAAAATTCAAGTGGTCCAGAGGGTATACAGTGAAGCATCTCCTTCTCACAGACACCAGGTTCTCCTCCACAGAGGCCCCGTGCATCCTTCCAGAGAAGATCTGAGCACAAATAGGCTTATGTGTATGGCAAGCTCTCTGCAACTATTATTATTTTTTATTTTGAGACAAGATTTTGCTAAATTACCCAGGCTGGCCTTCAATTTATGATCCTCCTGCCTCAGCCTCCTGAACAGCTGGAATTACAAGCACAAGCCACCACATCTGGCTTCTTTAAATATTTTTTGTTTACACAAATGGTAAAAGAACTAAGTTCCCCATCTCACTCAATGGCGTATTGCCTATGGCTCACTTTCGCTTGCAGGAGAAACAGCACATCAGATGCTGCGTATTTTAGTGGGTGTGTGCTCACCTGAGTTTCCCCTCTATGTAGAACTCCCTTGAATTCAGCAGACCCATTATGCAGGGTTGTACTATATCAATCATGAAAGAATCTGTATTTATTTAGAAACAGTTACATCTTGATATGGACAAAATACAGTTTATTCAAATAAGCCATATTGGGTGCTCATACAGATAGCACCCCAGGGACTTATGCCTGTGGCCCATAGGCAGGAACTCTGTCTTCTGTGATTCCAGGTAGTGGGGATCATGCTGAGTACGTGCACATTGGATTCATGTAGACTTGGAATTCAAAGGCAACTCTGGACATTAACAGCTCTGAACTGTTAGGCAAATTACTTAACTTCTCAAATCTTTCCTGAATGAAAACCTGAGGTAATCAGCCTATGAAGAGAGAAGGTTTGCTCTGGTTTACGGTTTTGAAGGCTTCAGACTCTCATCTGTGGGCCCCACTGCTTGGGGGCCTGGGGTGAGGCAGCATATCATGCAGGGAGCATGGGTTGGAGTAAAATTGATTACCTTATGGTTGGGATGTGAAAGGAAGACGGAAAAGACCAAGGTCTTGCAGTCCCATTTGGCCACACACACCCCAAATGACCTGGAGATTTCCCATCAGGTCTGACCTCTTAAAGTTTCACACAGTTCTGGAGGATGGAAGTCTGAAAGCAAGGTATTGGCAGGGCTGTTTTTCTGAGGCTTCTCTCTTTGTCTTGCTGATGGCCACCCTTTTATTATGTCTTAACACGGCTGTTCCTCAGTTTGTATCTTGTGTCCTAATCTCCTGTTTTCATAAGGACACTAGTCATGTTAGATTGGATCCACCTCAATGGCTTCTTTTTACCCTAATTACCTCTTGGAAAAACCTTCCCTCCAAACACAGTCATGTTGTGAGATAATGGGGGATAGGACTGCAACACAGGAAATTTTAGGGGATGCAATGTAGTCATTTACATTCCCTATCACACCTAATATTTGGAGACCAGAGAAATTACCCAGGCCCTTGAATATGAGCCTAAACACATACATTGTATGGTGTAAGGACAGCCTCACATTTCCCCATGTTTCCCAGGTCATGGACTCCTATTGGTGGTGTTCTGGTCTCTCCAGGCTTGGTGTTCTGCTTTTAGTATCCTCTCTGGTCCCCTGGCACTGGGTTTCTGGGTTGAACAGCAATCCAGTTGGTGACCTTATCCTTACTGGGCCTGTATAACTTGTCTCTTCTCATGGCAACTGCCCTCTTTGTGTTCTGCAAGGGTAAGGAAAAAGAGGTAAGGCCAGGCTCTTCATGGGGCATGAGTGTGTGAACCTGGAGGGCATCAAAGAATAGCAAGTCCAGGGTTCCTTTTTCTGAGTCTCCTAGCTGATAGTTAGCCTGACCTTGAGAGATGAGACTGGGGAGCCCTAAAGACTGGCTTCTGATCTGAATGGCCCTGATATCATCTGGGGGACCTGAGTGCTTCACTGGGCTCCTGCTCTGCACCATGACCTGGTCTCCTGATGGGACCAGCCTTGAGTCATTAGGGAAAGGTTAAACCCCATCTGTGGATGGAAACAGCTGGACAAATGTGCTCATGTCCCTTCCAGCACACAGAATGTCAGCTGGTGTTCTGTTTGAGGAGACAGGGAGGTGTATGATTCATCTGGGGATAATTTTGATCCAAAATTGCTAACATCAGTGGTAAAATCAGTCAGCCAGAAAATTCCCACATGGAAAAATGCCACACTCCCTGACAATGTCAGACACATAAGGAATTCTCCAGGATGATTTGTTATGAAAATCTATTGTTAATTCTTGATTTTAGTCAGTCTAGAGAAGTAGTGGTGAACCTATGACACACATGCTGCAGCTGGCTATTTGTTATCTTTGAATGTGGCTTGCCATCACTGGTTTGCAGTCTCTTTAGTTTTAAAGAAAAACCTTTAGTTGTTGCCCGTGCTCTGAGCCAGATTGGGATTTTGCCTGAGGACTCCCCAGTTGGCCTCTCCTATAGCCCATTACCCATTTTTCTGGGACTGGGTAACTAGGCATGAAACCCAACAATGAGATCAAGAGAAAAACTGGGCATCATGGCCACTGGCCAAGTGCCATTCCTTGGGCAAAGAGGCCCTTTGTGCCCACTGAAGGTGTGTTCCAGGACCTTGTTCATGAGCCTGTGATCTCTGCAGAGGCTTTGGATGCACTTGTGGAGTGAATGAGTGGGCAGAGGAAGAAGGTGAGACCTAGGTGTAGACAGAGCAGGCCATCGAAGGAAAGGAAGGACAAAGAAGGACCACAAGATGTTCATTCTCAGCTCCTATGGTTATTGTCTCTTGCATATGAAAAATCAAGTAGATCACAAAAGCTTCTACTAATGAAACACCTCAGTCCACTGCCCTGTGCCTTCTCCTTCACTCAACTCCCTTTGATTCTCAGTTGGCCCTTTATGTAATACTTAGTAATATGTGCACGTGGTTGTTTTGTACTCACACCTTCTCCCCAGTCTTCACCGACGTTTTGCACTGGTGGGTAAGGATTCTGCTGTCTCCCTAGTCCCTTTCACATGGTTCCCCAGGTGAGCATGCTGTGATTCAGATGTGGTTTGTCCCCCAAGGGTTCATATGCTGAAGGCTTGACCAACACAGCAATATTGAGGCAGTGGGACCTTTAAAACAGGAGGCTTAGTTAGGTCTTGGGGAGTGAGAAAAGATTAATGCTGGTCCAACAGAGTGAATCCATCCTCATGAATCTAGGTTGTTGTGGAAGAGAGAGCCTGACTTCTATATTTCTCTGGCTTCCTGTCTTGCCATCTGATCTCTTCTGATGTGGCCATCTCTCTTTCTACTTTTCTGCCATGTTTTAATATAGTTAAAGAGGCTGTCACCACAGGCTGAACTGATGGGAACACCTACTCTTGAACTTTCAGCCATCAGAACTGTGCGCTAAATAAATATCCTTTCTTTATATCTACTGAGCCTCAGATATTTTGGTATTTTGTTAACAGAAAACAGATTAAGACAAAGAGTACAGCTGGTTTTAGTTCTTATTTGTATAGATTATCCAAGTAATCTATTTCTTCCACAAAATATAGACAGTGTCTAGATCTTGCACTGTGGAAGGTATGGCTATTAACCCCCCCTTTCTAGTTCCCTTCTCTAACCTATAGCATCATACACCCATGAGTTTATGTTGTAAATGTCAAGACCAATGCATTGATATTTTATTTGTAACCACAACAAACCTTTCCTGGGGCTTCCTTTAGAGGCTGACTTCAAAATTCAATGATTGTCACTGGATGTAAGGGTGCATGCCTGTAATCCCAGAACAGGATGCTGGGGCAGGAAGATTGCTGTGAGTTTGAGGCCAGCCTGGGCTACATAAATGAGTTCAAGGCCAGCCCACACTACATAGTGAGACCCTGTTTCGAAAACATAAATAAATAAAAACAATGGTTGTCGAATACTATTTTCCATTATTGAAACAGTGTATAAATACCCATTTTTCCCTCATCCTCTTTGTCTTTGCTGTGCCCAGTTTTTGGCTCCATCTCCCAATCAATCAGGCAGTCCCTCCAAGATCTTCATTTATCCTCTTATGCCAACTTGGGTGGACTATTACTTGAGTCACATAGAAGCTGTCCAGGAACTTCCTTTCTCTGCCTAAAAATTTTTAGATTAGATTCGCCTTTGCTGAGAACCCAAGTAAGCCGTTTCTTTCTTGTTTACCCCTTCCTCATTCTTAAACCTATTCTGAATCAAATTCCCAAGATGTGGGGGATGGGAGGGAAGGTTCTGAAGCCTTGCTAGATACAATTCATTTAATTATACTTTTATTCTTGATTATTGGTTTGGTGGGTTGTTGAATTATTGATCAGATGGTAGAATTGTTGACTGACTGTTAGCTTGCTGAATTGCTGGTTGGTTTGATAGGTTGTGGGATTATTGGTTTGGTAGGTTGTTGGTTTGTTGGTTGGATTATTGGTTTCAGAGATGGTATTTTAGGTGAAAATCATTTTCCCTCAGGATTTTGTAGACGTTTACCATCTTGTAGCATCCAGGGCTACATGAGAAGCATGGGAATGATTGTTCCTTTGGAGATTGTGTAGTTTATTTTGTATTTTCCTCTGGGATCTCTTTAGATCAGGACAGGTCTAAAGTGTCACAGTGGTGTACCTCAGTGCCCAGTGGGATCTTTTCCTCTGGAGCTCATGTCCAAACTTCTATTGAACACACTATCTCCTCCTCTTCATTGTTCTCCACTTTTTTCTAGTATATGTAAGTGTTGTGTACTGCATCTTCTGGACTGCTTATCTAGCATCATATCTTTTAATCTAAACTTTTCTCTTTGCACTTTGCTTCTACATTCTGGTAAAATTCCTTGACTTCATCTTCCAGCTCTTAATTAACTCTTCCTCCAGAGATTTTTCTTTGTTCTCAGAGCAATCTGTTCTTATTTTTAAGGATATATTTTTTCTGGCTATCCCTGGACACTAAGTAGAATATTTTTTAGATCTCTTTTGTTCCTTCAATATTTTCCTTTGTAGTCATTGTATTGGACGGGTTATCTTAGACCACTTCCTTTAGATAGGCCAGGTGAACTTAAAGCAGTTAAAGTAGGTAGGAGCTGTGTGTTTGAAGTTGTTCAATTTGCTGTTGACTCTTTTGCTGCTGTAATGCCCATGTCTTTTCACTGAGAATGGTGCCTGTTTTTGAGAGAAACTGACAACTGACAGTCTGATTTCATCCTTCCTCCCACCCAACCCTTCTGCCCACCACTGGGCTTAAAATATTGGGCTACAGTTTGGGGGAAGAGTGGGCTTGGATGTCCTTATGAACTCACACTGATTTTCATTTTCAGGGCCATCCTCCTTCCCACCTTCTACCTACCTTGAGAATTTTCCTCTGGACTGTGTCATCCTATCCTTTTGTCGTACCCTCCTCCTTCTGTGCACTTGTTGAGATCTGTCTTTCACTGAGGTGTCCTTCCCTGTCACCATGTTCATCTGGTGGGTTACATTGTTTTTATCCTTCTTCTGGAGTGTTAGTGGTGTCCTGGAAGAAAAGAAACAAGGGTCTAGGGGCTGGGGATATAGCTCAGTGGAATAAGTGCCTGCCTAGCAAGTGCAAGGTCCTGAGTTTGATACCTGGTGCCATAAAAAAAAAAAAAAAAGTCTAGAGTCAGCCTTTCATTTGACTTCTGCATTTTCAAAGCAGTCTATACAGTATTTTCACATATATTCCATTTGATCTATCCAACAACCTTTGAGATTGTCAGGGCAGAATCTATGATATCTATCATATGGATAAGAAGCTGAGTCTCAGAAGGATTAAATAACTTGCCCTAGGTCACACTGCACATTTGAGATGGAGCCAGTATTCAAGCCTGGGTTTCCAGGCCCTGACCTTGGTCTAGGGTGTAACAAGGATATTGCAAGCACAGAGATTAGGGCGTGGATTGCTGTCAGCGCTTGAACGCAGTATCCTGGCCTGGAGTATTGGAAGACCTGTGTTTCCACAAGGTGTTTGAAACACTGGAAGTATAAGGTGATGCTGTAAGGTCCTGTGTGCTGCAGAGAGATGGGAAAGGTAGTAGAGCACGAGCCACGATGCTGCTATATGTCAGTACCCATCCTCTGATGTCCTTGAGCTCCAAAGTGGGGAGAGCTGCTGCAAGAAGTTTGGGGCTCCAGGAGAAAGTCTTGCCTGCCTGTCACCAGATGAGGAGAGAGGCTGCTCTCAAGTCTTTAACTTCCCCCAGGCCTTTGCACTCACACTTTTCTATGCTACACTCTCCCCAGGTATTTTCATGTCTCCTGTGTCATTTTAGGTCTCTGTTCAAGGTCTCTCTTCCCAGAAAAGCCCTCCTTGATCAAGTACTTGAAACAGTCACTTACCTATCCCTATATCCTACTTCATTTCTCCTCACAGCACTTACCACTTCCAGGCAAGACAATCTATATGTGTTTCCCAGTTGTCTGCCCCAGTGGTACATAAGCTTCATGCAAGCAGGGCATTGTTCCCTAGTGTACGTCCAGCTCCAGTCATATGTAGGTATTTAGTAAACCATTAAAGATTTCTTTGGACTCAGACTTATTGATTCATTCATTAGTTTTTATATACTCACAACTATTTCCCATGCACCTGCTCTGTGCCTCAACATGGAGTTACAGTGGTGAACTCAGGTGTGATCCCTGCACCATGGTGTACTACGTAGTGGCAGTGAGGACAGGTTATGGGTTTTGCGAAAGTAGAAAGTACAAGGGACTGTGCTTGAGCTTAATCAAGGCAGTTCTAGTTAACTGTAACAGTAGTTTATACTGATCAGATGTTTTCTGTGCATCAGGCACCAGACCTAACCCTTTATTGTGTTATTTTATTTAATAATTGATGAAAACCTGTGAGGCCAAGAGGTTACTACTGTGACCATTTTGTGGATGAGAAACCTGAGGCTCTGAGGTTTAAATAACCTGCCTAATAGTTAGGAGGTGTCTGCCCTGGCTCTTAGACCCAAGCTCTGGTTCCAAAATCCATCTACTTGGTTACAACCCTCTGTGAATTCCCCCACCAGCCATGTATCTTCTCTGTAGATGCAGTGTGTTCTGCTGGGAGACAAGTGTTAACACCTCCAGTTAAACATGAGTATACCTCTGAAGAATAAACTTTTATTTTTTAAAATGTATTCAAGTGGTATTTGTCTTTTTGGAATCATGGACCCCCTTTAGGAAGTAGATGAGGGCTCTGGATTCTCTCCTAGATGTATACTGCAAAGGTGAATAATCCTGGAGGTTTTTCCATAATGCAGGAAGTTCATACACTCCTTTAAACCCTTTGGTGGCCCCTGGGAAAGAAACACAGTTTGAGCAGTTTTGGGGAACACCTGGCTCCTGGGGTCTGGTGATTCCCCCACTGATGACTAATCCAGAACAGCTTCCTTTAAAGGGCTTCTCTCTGCACTAGCACCCAAGACCTATCAGTTTCCTAACAGTCCACTGTCAGATGACCCTGAACAGCTGCACAGTGCCTGGCCCTTGGCTGGGGACTGTGCATGACTATGAGAGAGAAGTTATTGTCCATTCTTTAAGGCATGTATGATCTGACTGTATGGCATTTCCAGTGTTTCCATGGACTTTTGGTGTTATGAACTGTTCACTGAATAAAGGGTGTCATTATTCAGTACCCTTGGGAAATAGTCAGATGATATCCCCCCTTTTTTTGTAAATCCACAACATATGAGAACATCTTAAACCAACTGAGAACTCCTGCAATTTAAAAAAGCATTGAACTTTATTTAACTCACCTTTCCTAGAAATGTTTGGCCATAGTTGTGAGTGCATTTTTGATAGCACTTTCATGTATTAGTGTTTCAACTAATACCTTGTGACATCTTACTGAATTAGAGTTTCACAGTATACACTTTGGGAAACAGATGTCATTGTACAGATTTTTCTTTCTTGCTTAACGTCTCCCTATACTGCCAACTGCAGACGACTAAAAGTGACAAGTGAGTGATAATAGTACAAATAACCTCTTAGTAGGTGGCAAGAATTGTGATAGCTCTGCTATGATAGAGATACCTATAGTGACTTAGCCTGGGTAAGATCCCAAAAGCAACTTCTTCACAGAGATGAGGATGAGCAACTAAGGATAGGGAAAGATAACAGAGATACTGAACACGTATGTGGGAGAGAGGGCCTGGGGTGCGATGTGTGGCTTCTGAGCCCAGGTACCCTCCTTAAAGGACAAGAGAAACCATGAGAAGGAAGTGGTAATTCCTAAAGAGATTAGTGCATATAGAGATTTCACAGTCATCAGCGAGTGTTCTGGGAATTTTTTGCTTGTTTTTATTTTTTATTTTTATTTATTTATTTATTTTTTATTTTAAAGACAAAAGAATGGAGACATACGAACCAGAACAAGCCATAAACAATATCGAAAATACAAAATTATACAGAACATAGCAGGGAATTAGCACTGGATGCTGTATTACATAATGTCATCTTCACACTAGTTAACACACAAACATTAAAGGAAATGCCAGATTATAAAGAAGATAGTAGGGAATCAGCACTGGATGCTGCATAACATAGTTATCTTCACTTCTGTTAATAAAAAGACGATTGAGGAAATACAAATTATAGAGAACATAGAAAGGAATTAGCTCTGGATGCTGTCCTACATAATGTTACCTTCACATGTTACTCAGTTACACAGATGATGGCCCATTTGGTCATTCAATTTTCTCCTCCCTCATCTCCGTTGCCCTAACACTCAATCAGTCATCTTCCCTGTGATAATAACTGTATTACTGGGTTTATCTATACCCCTGGACTCTCGCCTTGGGAAGAGATATAGCTACCTCAGACTATACTATAGCATACCTGGGTGTATACAAACTGCCATGGTCGGAGGTGGAAAAGCACCTATGCTCACAGTGGACCACCCGGCTTGGCCCTGTCACCATGCTATGGGTGGGGGCGGGTCCAGTCCGTGGGGCGCCCTCAGCAGGGCCCACAGCAGAGCAGCCACAGGGCCCACAGTGGAGCAGCCATGGGCCCACAGCAGAGCAGCCACAGGGTCCACAGTGGAGCAGCCACAGGGCCCACAGTGGAGCAGCCATGGGGCTCTCAGTGGAGCAGCCACAGGGCCCACAGTGGAGCAGCTGTGGGGCCCTCAGCGGAGCAGCCGTGGGGCCCACAGTGGAGCAGTCATGGGGCCCTCATCGGAGCAGCTGTGGGGCCCACAGTGGAGCAGCCACGGCACACGTGCCCCATCGGGGTGCCCTCGGTTGCCTGTTCGGCTCTGTCCCATTGCCTTGATGCCAGAGGCCCTTTCTTCTCCTCCTCCCTCTTCCTGATCTCCAGTATTACCGTTCCCCACCCCTTGAAGCTGGGCATTGGACGAACTTACGATGCTTGGTATAAGGGCTTGAAATCTCCCCGGCCCATTCTCACTGTGTTAGTTCAGGGTATGAACTGAGTTTAAAGATTAGTTCTAGAATAGAGTTGGAGGATTTTCTCGGATCTGCTGTATAGAGTATGTTGTTGTTTTTTCAGACTCCCGGTCCGCTGCTTTTCATCTAATTTGTTGCTATGGGTTCATGCAAGGTTCATATGTGCAAGCTGTAAGGAGACCCTCTTGGTGCTCACATTAATAGTTTGGGGTGAGTCCTGAAGATTGTGGATTCATCCTCTTGTTGCCAGGAACAGGCGGTGCTTGCTCAAGCTGCCGAGACTCAAGGTGCTCCCAGAGAGAGTTCAGGGTGGGAGCTGAGTCCCGGCAACCCAGCTCATGCTTCCTGCCTGATGTTGGAGTGAGAAGGGCGTGGAGCCACACGATCCACCTCCATCTGCATCTCCCTCCCATTGCGGTGCTGGAGCCCCCATCTGCTCCTTGGCTGGATCCCTGGGAGCCGCCGTGGCTCACTGCCAAGGTTCCCTGCTGCTCTCCACTGTAGCAGCTCACCCAGCAGAGAGGCAGGGGGCCACCGCTTTGAGGCATGTGCAGAGCTGGGTGTGGTGGGCTGTGTACTAGTTGCATTGATTCTCTCCAGGCACTGATTAGGAAGGTTGCTGCAGGGTGGGGACTCTGCCCCAGTGGCTGTTGCAACCTCTCATTCTCACACTGGGTTTGACAAATGCTCCCGACCGCCATTGCCTCCTTTCCTGGCTGTGCCCTCCTCTCTCCAGCCCTGGGCGAGCTCTCTGAACTCTGCTCTCCCCTGGCCGAGTCGGGAGGCTTCCGTGAGCGTGGGCCTCTGAAGCTGAAGCTGTGAATGCTGGAACGAGGGTGTGAGCCATGGGTGTGCTTGGAGTGGTGACTTCCTCCTTCTCCTTTCCCCCCGACTGCACCAGGGGGATCTCTGATCCTTTCCTCCAGCAGAGGTTTTGCTTAGTCTTTCTGAGGGCTTCCATTCCCATTTCAGATTCTTCCTGAGTTCATGATACCCACCTCTTTCCCTTCTGTCCTTCACATGTTGCTATATTCCTATATTCCTTTGTCTGAGTGGCATTCCTCCGGGAGGTTCTCTCTCTGCTGCCTACCCAGTCACCATCTTGAAGTCCTCTCATAAAATTTATTTAGTTATTTGTTACTTTCTAGTGAATTGACCATTACATTTCTAAAGTTCTGAAATGACCAACAGACCATAGAAAGATACCACTTTAGGCTCATGCTTGAAACCAACAGCTACAGAAAACTGCTGGCCTTGATTCAGGGCCATTGTTTGCTTGTTTTTAAAGAATACCAGTTATTTGAAGGTGGGGAAAGGGAGAAGAGAAAGAGACATGGCGGACTGCTACTCTGGATGGATAGTATTTGAGAGGGAAATACTCCTGTTCCTGGGAATTTTAATCTTTGATGTGGTTCATTCATTCATTCATATATACAATATGTATCTAGTGTCTATATTTTGCTTTATTTCTTAAAACTGTACATACAGCATTGGAACATGTAAGAATGTCTAAGTAATGTGTAAATATAAATGATAACTAAAAACTAATTTTGTATACAATGTCAGTCAAAGGGATACTCTTCTGTGATTAGATTCTTTCTTTCCCGAGAATATATCGGAACATCAGATTGCTGAGATGTTTAAAATCCACCAACACAGAGCTAGGCAGATGGCTGTGCAGAGAAGAGGGCACATCTCAAGTTTCTCTTCTCTTTCTGTCACTGGGAAATTATGATCTGCCCTTGTGAAAGCAAGAAGAAAAGGGTGCACCATATCCCTGATCCCTATTGTGTGTTGCATGCAGTGTGGGGTTTTCGTAGAGAAGCATCTTGCTCCTCGGGGATATACTTGCACAGTCCACTTGAGCCAGCACATGAGGAAGAATGACTTGTTTGAATCAGATGTGGTTAGATGTGCACACACGAATGGCTGTTGTGAGTAGGAGCTTTTATGTTCACAGATCCCAGGAAGAGGAGGCATGCCACACCACAGAGGAATAAGGGGAAGCACTAGGACTGGGCAAAAGCCAGGAGTGAGGGGAAACTGGCAGGACCTTTAGTGTGATTTTCATGGGAGGGAACAGGCAAAGCAGGCTAAGCATAGACAAGCTTAGGACAGGATGGGCTGAATAATTTGGGTAGGCTCTGATGCTTAGATAACTGATATATGGCTCTGGGATAATTAGGGCTGGCTGAGAAAGAAAGGCAGCTGAGGGGTGGGTCTGGATTGCTCCTATAAAAGGCACTTTTTCAGGAACTTGTGCAATGCTATTATCAGTAAGCAGCAAGGCTCCAGATACCAGAGCATCAAGAAGATAGAGAATAAGAAAATAGTGCTAATAGCATAAGCCTGGATTTTGCAAATGAATGCAGAGAAGGAGCATTTTGAGAAATGATGACGTTTGGTCAAGCCTGGCCCTGTCTTTCCTCTGTTCTTCCTCCCAAAGGGTGAAGCAATCGGAGCTGTTCGACAGGTGGAAAAGCCTCCAGATGTGCAAGTGGGCAATGAACATCTCTGAAGCCAACCAGTTCAAGTACCTATCAGTTCTGTCTTTCTTCCTCCTGGTGTGGGTCTCCCACTGTCACCTCTTCAGGTCTTCATTGTCCTGTAAGGTCCAGCTCTTGGCAGCACCTGCCCTAGGCTGACCCTAATGGAGCTCAGGAACCTGGGCTGTGGCAAGGCTCTGGCCCCAGCAGAGTGAGGTGGTGCCTGCAAGCTGCTGTCCTCAAAAGGCCATGCAGCAGACCCACAAGGCAGTGCTGTCACCTCCAGAACACATCTGGGGTCCACTGAGCCTTCTAACAGTAAGATATCTGCTCTAGGTCTCCCCACAATCCTCCGTGGCCTCTTTGTCCCCACCTTCCTCTTCTGGACAGTAGTTCATGCCCAGCGGCCTCAAGCCTTCTCTTAGTGCCTGCATTTTGACAGCCACACTAGACATCTGGGCCCTGCGGTAGATTCTTTCCTAATTGCTCTGTAACCACAATCAACAGATTATTAACTCCCATCAAGGCAAGAGCATTATCATGAAGATCTCTTGTGGGAACCAAGCAGATGGGCAACTTCCAAACATTCTTTTTCATTAATGGCAAGCTTTAGGGTTCCCTCCCTCTCTAAAATCCTACAGGCATATTTCATTATTTTAGTGCAAATAGACCTTATGTTGTGGAATTAATTGTGATTTATGCTTAAACTGGATTTCAGCAGCTCATTTTCAAGCTTAAATGTAGTGAGCAGGTATCAGTAGAAAGGAGTCTATACAGGAGATTGTGAAAAGTGAATAAGTAAGCACTTTATATTTTCTTTTTTTTTTTTTTTGGCGGTACTGGGGATCGAACTCAGGACTCTGCGCTTGCTAGGCAGGCGCTTATTCCACTGAGCTATATCCCCAGACCCCGCACTTCATATTTTCTATATGAGTCATTTGTTTCCATGGGTGGCAATTCCAGGTCACATCTACAGGTAAGGTGGCATTCTTAAGTAGGAACCTATAGCAAGGATCAGATACCACTGTCCAGAGTGTGACGCTGTGAGGGCTGAGGGGTACAGAGTGGGTTAAGATACAGGGGAGGGAGGTGACATCAGGCCTTGCTGTGCTCTAAATGGAAAAACCTTCAAGGCAACTCAATTGCCTCTTTTTGCTCTCATTTCAAGTTCCTGGAACCATGATGATATTCTTCACTCAGGCTGGCAGAAACTGTTGCACTGCAGGAGCGAGACCTGAGCATTTCAGTTATAGGAAAAGAATCCTGTAACAGAGACCTTTCCTTGCCACATTGCTTACAAACTGACACTTTCACATTGTGGTTTATACATTGGTTGCTTGTAAGCTTGGTTAGTAAGAGTCAGTTTCTCTCGATGCGGGGGAGCTGGCTAAACTTTCTAGTAGCAGACAAGATTGAGTTTCAGAAAGGAAAGAGACATTCCTGGAACCCCACAACTGTTGGGGACAGAGCAGAAATTTAATCCAGATCACTTGTCATGAGGTTGCTAACCCTGTCTCAGGTTCCATCCTAGACCTTGGTGGGAGTTTTTAAGAATTTCCTCCTCACTTTTCATTTTTGGTCACTGCAGGGCTCCATCCCTCTGGGCTGCCTGGTCATGGCTGTGACTGTGCCTGGAGCCAGCTCTGGGGAAGGCATCCAGTGAGTGCTTAGCCTACCACTACTGCTTTTGGAAGAGGTGCATCTTTGTGGGCTTGGCCACCAAAATGAGGGAAGCAGGATTTATACCTATGGTCAAGCCCAGCATCCTCTGTGGCCAGGCTTTGGGCCCCCAGGGCAGGGAGACAAAATGTACCAAGATCTGGTCCTGTCACAGAGCCCTGGCAGACCCTGGAGAATGCACTGCCAGGTGGTGCACCTGCTGCAGAGAAGATAGAAAACCAAGCTTTCTGGCTGGCAGGTGCCTAGCCAGCCTCACCAGCCCCTTCCCTCTGTAAGTTTTTTTTAAAACACAGTAGAACTTAAATCTTCAGTAGCTCAAGTTTTAATAGTTTTGAGATTAAGATCATGGAGTTATTTTTTTTCTTCACATAATGAATTCCCTAAAAACCTCTCTTGGAACCAGTGTCCACTTTATGAAGGAAGCCAGCCAGTATCAAGCCAATCGCCCATTTTCTGACCCTTCCCTATTCCTAAATAGGTTTCTGAATGCTTGTGATTGTACATTTCTGCTGACCATGTAGGTTTTGGTTGCCTGAGCCCATCAGACAAGGTAGGCACCTGGTCCAGAGTCCTCCGTGGAGGCTGAGGCTCCTCTGGGCTTTCTGCTCAGGCTGGATGGGTGAAGAAGGAAGAGCACATATCCAGGAAGTAGAGGTGCGCAAGCAGATCCTGAGGGAAGCTCCGGTGAAACTTGGTCAGTCCTGTAATCAGTGGGCGCTAGGTTACTGAGCATATATAGTACTAGTCCTGTGCAGGATCGGATGAAATAGAGTCCCTGCCATTGTAGGCTTTTCTTCAAGTCTGAGAGGGAGACAGCCGGTGATGAAGTATGTGGCTCCTAGTCTGTGCTACAGTCCTGGAAACAGATGCAATAAGTGGGGACATGGCCAGCAAGGACTTCATGACAGGAACCTGACCTGGGTTCCAAGAGGCCCACATCCAGAGAGACAGAAGGCCTGGCCACCAGGAGGTCTACAAAGTCAGGCGGGCAGCAAAGGCAAGGTGCAGGATGGGAATGAGTGTGGGGACTGGGGTGGAAGAGGCCCAGTTCATGGCCCCTCTGTCCTTTGTGAGGCTTTGCTCTGCCCATTGTCACCCATGTCTCCCTGCCTGGCAGATCCACTCTGTCCCGGTGCTGCAATGCCCCTGCCTTCCTCCTCACCACCCAGAAGAACACACCACTGGGGACGAAGCTCAAGTATGAGGTGGACACCAGTGGCATCTACCACATCAACCAGGAGATCTTCCGGATGTTCCCCAAGGTGAGCTCTGGGCGGGGCTGCTGGGTGAGAAAGCACCATGCCATAGCCCTTGATGGCAATGCCCCTGTGCTTCTGCATGCAACATACTGTTCTGTGGTGTCCTGGCGCTGGCTGACCAGTTGTCATGGCACAGCACATCATCCACTGGGCTTCCTTGGAGATCCTGTCTGGACACACAATGCCA
The DNA here is from genome assembly GCA_004027595.1 of Dinomys branickii. NCBI lineage: Eukaryota > Metazoa > Chordata > Mammalia > Rodentia > Dinomyidae > Dinomys > Dinomys branickii. The sequence goes on along the minus strand of PVLD010013638.1, from coordinate 22,911 downwards.
AGTGGCTACCTGCTGTGTGGCTTAGGCAAGAAAATGTTTAAAGTTCTCACTACAATATTGCTTTCAGAGGATGTTGTACAGATAGCTGGGTATGTGGTTGACATCCCTCCCCGCTACCCCCAAGGTAGGTACAGGAGCAAAAGCAGACAGGTCTTATAAGCCCTGAAGCATGAGGCTGGTGACAGGTAGACTTGCATCATGTAGGATACCCTGGCTTGAAATAGCCTGTCATGACCTATGGATCCAAGAAGAGCCAGGATACAGGCTGCCCAGGCTCAGGGAAATCCAGTGGGGCACCAGTGTTCTCTGGAAAATGCAAGGTAGTAAATGAGCTTTGTAGGCCACAGTCAGTGTCACAACTATTCACCTGTTATCCCCACGTGAAAGCAGCCATGAATATTAGGAAACAAATGAAGATGGGCACATTCTAATAACACAGAAATCTGAAATGTATATAATCTTCACATAGTAAAAAGTATTCCTTTTTGAATTATGTCTTAGTTACTTTCTTGTTGCTAGTACAAAAATACCCAACACACACAAGTTAAAGGAGGAATGGTTTATTTTAGCTCACAGTTTGTAAAGGTTTCCGTCCATAGTCAGCTGACTCCAAGGCAGGGCAGCACGGTGGATGGGGATGGCAGAGGAGAAGCAGTCTGTGAAGTGGCAGACAGGAAGCAGCAGCGGGGGGGGCAGGGGAGGAGAAGTGACACAGACTCACCTTTCCAGGCCACACTCACAGCGACCCGTCTCTTCCCACCAGGGTTCACCTCCCAACATCACAGTCAGCTGTAAACCCACCAGTGAGCGAATCCAGCATCTCACCTATGATTCAGTCACCCCCAAAAAGCCCCACCCATGAGTGAGTGCATGAAGCTTTGGAGGGACTTCTAGGTGTAAGCCATAACAGATTTTTTCCAACCATTTGAATATGTGAAATACATTCTCGGTTCTGAATCATACAAAAACAGGTGGTAGGCCAGATGTGGCCCATGGGCTATAATTTGCCAATCCCCAAATTAGAGCATTTGATGTAGGATGACATTTCCCAAACTGCCCTTGAGGTATGTATCCATTTGTGTTTGTAGGAGATTCTGCTTCTCGGCCTCCTATCTGTGCCCTGGAGAATTTTTACTCCATGCTTCTTGACTGGAGCCTCAAAATTGATATTTTCAGATAATTCTTGATTTACAGAAATTTGGGGAACACCCATATAAAAGCAGAACAAGCCTTTGATGGTCTTTCCAAAGCTGAGTTGGGGTTTTGCCTTCATCTGGTAAAAGTCTAACAGAGTAGTTTCCCCCACTGGCTGCGAGATCCATGTGCTTTCCCTGTCCTGGGCCGCTGTCCTGGCTCTCCTAGGAAGAGGGACCACAGATGGATGCAGCATCACCTCCAGATCTCACCTGATTCCACATGAGGCCCTCCCTGGTGGCTGGTCTCATCAGAAGAGCACAATGCTGGCCACACCTCTGTCCTGAGGGCTGCCCAGCTGCTGTGTAAGCTAGGAGACAAGCTTTCCATTAGGCTCTGGGTGTCAGAGGTGGGAGAGACCTTTGGAGTCACTAGGAGTAACAATTCTTTTGCTTGGTCTACTCATCTGTCAAGTGGACACCCACTTGCCTCCCACATTCCCTCTGAGGCTGTCTCTTAGGGCCAAGAGCTCACAGAGATGGACATGGTTACAGAGGTGGGAGCCCCAAGGAACGTGGGGTTAGTGCTGGCTCTGACAGCTGTGAACATCCTCTCCCACCCCTCAGGACATGCCCTACTACCGGTCTCAGTTTAAGAAGTGCGCAGTGGTGGGCAACGGAGGCATCCTCAAGAACAGCCGCTGCGGACAGGAGATCAATAGTGCTGACTTCGTCTTCCGGTAGGAGAACCATCCCGTCTGCCCCTGCCAGCTGCACTAGCACTCCTTCATCATACGTAGCCCCTCCTTGTGCCCTAATGCTTACTCCCTGCCCTGCACACTCTCACAGTTTGGGGTGTCCCTTCCTCTCTCCTGCCCTATCCCTTGGGTAAAGCTGCTGAACTCTCAGGTCCTCAGTTCCCACAGAGGACATGGCAGAACAGAGGCATGTAATGAGCAAATGGCTCCTAAGGCCCTGAGCCCACATGAGCCAACAGATCTAATGTTAGGGTCCTTGGGGTGGCCACCTCCCTTGCTGAGCTCTCCTCCGCACAAGTACTTCTGGAAACCAGAATGGCCTTGTAGCTTCACTCTGCTTTACCTGTGCTAGTGATGGGTCCTTGTCCTTCTTTTTTCTTGTGTAGAGCTTCTCCTCTATCTCTAGGGTTCCTCATTTTCCTCTATACACTGGATTAGGACAATGGGTTGAAAGAGCTTAAGACAAAGCCTTGGACTGAGCCTGCAGTGGTATCTCATGGTTCATGGAGCTACTATCCCTGGGCCACTCAGAATTAGTGGTGGGGAAACAAAGGTAGAGGAGGTTTAGGAGGTCCCAAAAGAAAGGCAGTTCCCACTCTGTGGGGTTCCTTGACAGTGCGAACCAAGCCTTCTGTCTCTACAAGAAAAAAGCCAAGGACATCTTGCTCCAGGTTCAGAAGTAGCATTCCCACCATAGATGTGTGGGTGGCATGTGTTAGAGATGCCTCCCTGGCAGTCGAGTCAGCTTCATACTCCCTGACTACACCCAAAGAGCCCAGCTTCAGGCTAGGAGTTCTCCAACACCACAGTGTTCCCTGACTGTAGGCGGAGCCCGGCCCAGCCCTGCCAAGGGAGGCAAGGGAGGCCTCCTCTTAAAAGATGGTCTTTCAGCGAGTTACCCAGGTCTCTGGGGTCCACCTGAACTTCAGTCCAGGCAGGTGTCAGAGTGATATATCCATAGGCTCTGAGGCTGGCAGCCTGGGTTTGAATTAGGGACTGTGGCACCTTGTACTAGTGAGTGACCTAATCACCTTTCCTGTTTCCTGAGATAGTTGGTAAACTTACCCATTCCCTGAGGTGTATGTGTGGATTATATGAGTTAATATTCATTTAGAGTAAGATTTTCAAGCAATGCAGAGCATGTATGGTATGCCTTTTAATATTGCTCCAATTTTTTAGATGAAAAACAATTTTTCTTGGAGACGTGACAGTCTATGTGAGGACCACATAGCTAGGCACAATCATAGATGGACATACAGTTCTGGCAGTGCCTTCCTCCTGCTATTGCACAACAGGTCTGCAGCTGGAGAAAGGAACAGGAAACTTTCCCTCAGAGTGCTCCCTGTCTGGGACCTACTGTGTCATCTAGATGTTTGAGTAGTTTTGGAGGCACCATGGGCCCTTTCACTGTCACCATTATCTTTGCCCGGCAGTGCTGCAGTGGCAAGGCCTTACCGAATGCTGGTGAGTGCACTCAAGACAAAGGAGTCACTGATACGCTCAACACAATGTCTCGTATGAGCCTATGAAAGTTCCTTGCATGTCATAGGTGCTCAATAAATGATAGCTGCCACACACACACATACACACACACACACACACATGCACACAAGCATGCACACTTGCTTGCATCTTTAAGGGGAATACAAACCAGCCTTTCTTCAGAGAGGGCCAGTGTGTTTAGATTATCAGAAGGTGATGGTGGGGCTGGGGGTATAGCTCAGTGGCATAAGCGCTTGCCTGGCAAGCGCAAGGTCCTGAGTTCGATCCCCGGTACCGGAAAAAAAAAATAGAGTCAACAGAAGGTGATGGTTCTTGTCCTGTTATAAAGGCTCTTCTATGCAATTATTCCTTGTCTTCTCCTAGATGAAGGAGTCTAGCCCCTTCCTTCCTCTCTGCCCTCAGTCTCCACCACTGTTCTTGTTCTCTCATGCCAGTCTCTCCTGGGGGGCCTCCCTTTCTCGTCTACCAGAGGGCCTATACAGAAGATCTCTGACTGAAATCTTCATGGTCTCCAAATTCTTCCAGCTAATGTCCACTCCTTTCCATAATTTAATTTTTCACTATGTAGCATTTGATGGGATAATATGTGTATCACATCTCTATATATGAAGCAATAAAAGAAATATCTATAAATTAACTACTTCAAGAGCCAGGCTTGGTGATGCATGACTGTAATCCTGGCACTCAGGAGGCTGAGGCAGAAGCATCACCATGAATTTGAGGTCAGCCTGTACTACATAGTGAGAACCTGTCTCAAAAATAAACAGACACGGTGGGGGATATAGCTCAGTGGTACAGTGCCTGCTTGGCAAGTGCAAGGTCCTGAGTTTGATTCCCAGTACCAAAAAAAAATAACAATAAAACACATACACACACAAGTCCAAAATATCCCAATTACTTCATTTAAAAGAAGCAGAATATTTGTATGGAACCATTGTACCAACTGATGTTCTCCTTCATTCTACCTGTTTCCCCCAAACGTAATAATTACCCTGAATTTTATACTTAATATTCTCTCATTGTTAAAAACTGTTATGACAAATTGCCATATCCTGAATACTTTACTGCTAAATTTTGCTTATTTGAAGTTTGCTTCCTGCTGCCACCACAAAATCAGTGGCTTGAAACAACACAAGTTTTATTGTCTCACAGCCCTGGAGATTGGAAGTCTCAAGTTACAGTGAAGGTGGTGGCGGGGCTGCGATCATCCTGCAGGCTCTGGATGGAGTCTCTCTGGGGAGAATCGGTTTCCCTGCCCAGCCCCTAGGTGCTGCCTGCATTCCTTGGCTGGTATCCCTTCAACTCCAGCAGTGTGGCCTCTTCTGATCTGGTTCTGATTCTGTTGTCATATGTTTTCTTCTCTTTCCTTCATTGTCATGTTATTGTCTCTTCCAAAGACCTTTGTGATTACACTGGACCCACCTGGATAATCCTGGATAATCTTCTCATCCCAAATCCTTCCCATAAATGAAGTTGCAGTATCCCTTCTGCCCTGTTCTGTAAGGTCCATATTCACTGATTCAGAGTAGGATTTTGTGGCCATGACTTTCCGTACTCTAGAGGCTCTCTACCAGCTGCACTCCTCGTCAACTCTGTGACTTGCTTGTCACTTGGTTCTGCAGTTCTAAGAGCCATCATTGCACACATCTCCCACTTAGTTGGTCCAACTCTTGCTGGTGTGCTTCCTTTTCTCCTCAGTTTAAGTGTTGCTTCCTCAGAGAAATCTTCTTGGGCTATGAGCTAAGGAGGTGCTCCCCTGCATCTGTCCATGTAGGGCCCTGAGCCTGTCCTCCAGAAGCCCAGGACTGCAGCAGCTCATAACTACAGGCTTCACATGGTTGAGCATGTCTGGAACTTTAGCAAAACCAGGGCCCGGGTCTGTCTGCTATCTCCATGCCTGACATGTAGCAGAATGAACACTGTCTTATTACCTGGACACAGAGATCTCATCCAGCTGGCAGCCTCTGTATCCCTCTGCATGATCACCACCTCTGCCTCCCCCATGTCCCTGCCTGGACACCTGCAGAATGACTCCACCTATGTTGGGCTACCTGTCTCCTCTGCAGGTGCAACCTGCCCCCCATCTCTGAAAAGTACACTGTGGATGTGGGGGTGAAGACAGATGTGGTCACTGTGAACCCCAGCATCATCACGGAGAGGTCAGTGGCCCTCTTTCTGGAACCATATGGTGCTATGTGGCCCACAGTGACATCCAGCCATGAGCCCTGGGAATAGGGTTTGTGCTGGTTGTCAGCATAAATACATGTTAGGTTTCCAGGACTTAATACAAATAAAAGGATGTAGCACTGATTTTTAAACTATTAATCACATGTTGAAATGATAGTATTTTTTAATATACTGGTTTAAATAAAATATAAAATTTCCACCATTTCCAAAGTGTGCTTGCTAGAGCATTCAGCATTACACCTGAGTCTTGTATTCTTTTCTTCTGCACAGTGCTGGTTTAGACTCCTGTCATGTTGGAATGGGTCAGGAGCCTCCAGAGTGTGACCAGGGCAGGCATGTCCTCCCAGGTGCATCTAGGTGGCATAGGAGAAGCTTCGTGCAAAGATCTAGCTCCCCACTAGGGGTCTGCGCAAGAGGTCTCAGGGAGGGAGTGCTGAAACCTGACACTGGGCATAGCACACCTAGGGCAGGTGAAGGGTGCAAATGGGAGGGGGAGGGAGGGGAGAGGACAGGAAGGGAAAAGGGAGAGAAGGGGACGAAAGGGGTCATTAAATTGCATCAGATCCCAGGAGAGCCAGCAAAGTCATGTGTGGAGGAGCTTTGGGAGAGGGATGAGAGAGAGAGGGCAGACCCCTGTGCTGGAAAAGGTGTGGAGCCAGATCTGGAGGCTGCGCGCAGGGAGCTGGGAGGCAGGGCTGAGCCAGGACAGGCAGCTGGGTTTGGGCTCATCACTGGGGACCTTGGGGTAGACAGCGCTAGGGAGCGAGTTAGGGCCCTAGGGAAAACCTCCACTTCCCAACCGCTCCGATACCCCAGCCCCTCCTGCCCTTGTAAAAGTGAAATACGTCTCTGGGAAGGACCATTCTTCATCTGCTGAAGTACATGAGAAGGGAGTGGCAAATGTGACCTTGAGTACCCCCTCCCTCAGCAGAGCCCCCCACGGTGCGGGGTGCAAGGAGAAGACGCAGGATGTAACTGCCCCTTTTCCCTCTCCGTCCTGTGCAGGTTCCACAAGCTGGAGAAGTGGCGGCGGCCCTTCTACCGCGTGCTGCAGGTGTACGAGAACGCATCCGTGCTGCTGCCCGCCTTCTACAACACACGCAACACCGACGTGTCCATCCGCGTCAAGTACGTGCTGGACGACTTCGAGTCGCCGCAGGCCGTCTACTACTTCCACCCGCAGTACCTCGTCAACGTGTCACGCTACTGGCTCAGCCTGGGGGTGCGCGCCAAGCGCATCAGTACTGGCCTCATCCTGGTCACTGCGGCACTGGAACTCTGCGAGGAAGTGCACCTGTTTGGCTTCTGGGCCTTCCCCATGAACCCCTCCGGCCTCTACATCACCCACCACTACTACGACAACGTCAAGCCCCGCCCCGGCTTCCACGCCATGCCCTCAGAGATCTTCAACTTCCTGCACCTGCACAGCCGGGGCATCCTCCGAGTGCACACGGGTACCTGCAACTGCTGCTGAGGCTGGTGGCTGGGTTGCCTGGATGAACCTCTCCTCCTCCTACTCTCCTTCTCACTGGAACTGGGAGCCTCTAGGTGGGGCCTGGCAGTCAGGCTGTTGCCCCTTCTGTGGTTCAGCTCTGTGCTTCAGGGCCCTGGGGCGGGGAGGCAGGGATGGGGCCAGCCCAAACTCAAGCGCAGTCCTAACCCTCTTGGCCTCCAGCTTGTGCCTGTACCTGTCCACGGGGGGCATGCTGCTGGGCCATGCCCTGGAACCGGAGCACCTGGGAATTGCAAGTGACTAAAGCACATTTCCACTTGATTCCAGCTTCCCAGAGAGCACAAACTGTAGTGGCCTTGTTACAGCCAAAGACAGCCCCTAGGGAGAACGGAGTAGAGGGAAAAGACAGCCCACTTGAGCACAGTCAAGATCTCATGCAGACCTTCCGCTCCTGAGTTTCATACTGAGGACTCAGCCTTGAGTTACTACCTAGAATCTCAGAGCATAGAGACCAACCCAGCAGCCAGACCTTCTAGTGAAGACACACTGGCTCAGAGCTCCAAGAGCTGCTCAACCCAGTCACACTACCCCACTAAGCTCATCAGGTGCCATGGTGACATCTAACCAAGACCTATTAGCATCTTCCGGGAGACGCCAGCAGCTGAAAGCCGCACCCTTACAAACCTTTCCTGAGAAACACAGAAACAGTCTTGGTGCCTCTGGGCCCCATCCTGCCTTTGATCTTCTGACAAGAAGGAAATTAACCAGCCCGGCCATTTGCACTTCAGTTTCCAAGCCAATGTTATCCACTCAATAAGTGCTTAGCAGTTTCTTCCTCTTCTATCTATTTTCAGCTCCATTTTTAACCAGAAGTTATTTATAAAGCTCTGTTCCTCTTTATGTTCCTGAGTATGGCAGAACCCTGCTGGATCGTGTTCCTTAGTGGGAACCATCAGCCGGAAAGTGCTGACTGTCATATATGGATTGGGCACACGGAAGCCAGTGGGCCTCTGACACCAGCATCCTTGAGGCCACTCCTGGGAAAGCAAGACCTTGCACTGCACGCCTAGCACCTTCACATGCAGGAACTCCTAAGGCCAGGCTTCTGGAAGTCAACTGTGCCTAAGCAGAGTGGCCACGTGTCATTCACATATGAAATTCTTTCCCTTTGTTTCCCCCTGTGTATTTCCACCCTGAGTGTGACTGTGCCTCATAGACACTGTTGGCAAATTGTCTTTGAGCTTAGCTTTGTAGAACTGTGGAGTGTTAGTGTGTGGAAGACTTCAGCCCTCTCTCTCTCCTGCCTCCCTCCTGCCCTTCCTTTCCTCCTTTCTCCCTTCTTCCCTTCCTCCTTCTCTAAAACACATCTGGGAAACTTGTTCGGCTCTGGTCCACGGTTGAGCTTGGGGAGATATGTGACAAGGACATTAGCTCTGTCTTCTAGGGGTGGAGACAGACCATGCACGCCCCGAAGTTCTGCTTGCCGTGAGCTGTGAGACTACTGCTGGGAGCCCAGTTCCTCTGCCTGAGCACCTAGTTTTACCGGCAAGGCCACCGGTCCAGCTGGGAGAGACAGAGGGGAACTCGGTGGCCCTCCAGGCTCCCATTCCGACTCCTTTCTCTGCCGGGCCTCCTTCTCGGAGCTCTGTTGCAAGTGGGTGGTGCTGATGCCCAGGCTGTGCTGGGTGCTGGCTTTCACCAGTGTTTTGAGCTCTGTTCTGGACTAGGAGCCCCAGGCTGCCCTGAGCCCTCAGACTGTTGGTCTGTAAAACAGGAGCAGCCATGAGACACAGAAGCCCAAACAGAGGGGAAACTGGGGTAGACCACAGGACAGTGGATGACAACTGCTTTCTTGGGGAAGATTCCAGTCCAGTGAAATTTCTAGCCACTGTTCAGATAGTTGAATCCAGTTTCTTGAAACGGTGAAACATCCCATTTAAGGAAATAGGCTGGATCAGAGAAGAGCCCCGGTCAAGTCACGTCCTGGGCTCTCTTGAGTGTGACAAAGCCCTCTACAAGAGGCCTCCTGGGGAACAGGTGTGGTTTGGGTGGACAGAGCTGGGGTGGGAGCTTTTGTGAGTCACACATCAGGATCCCCATAGCTGAGGATATTGGCGGTGGAATTTGTTCCAGCCAGGGCCCTTGTAGGAGCACTGAGATCCATCGCAGGTGAGAGTTGGATACCTAACATATGGCTATAATTGTGCCTGTGGGTCTACAGCAAGTTTCTTCTCTCTCTCAGGGTCTCCATTTCCTCATCTGTACAGTGAGAGGCTTAGAAAAAAATCTCCAGAGTCTCTATAATCCTCATTTTTAAAGTCATGATGTATGGATTAAAGCCATAACTACCATTTAATATTGTAATAGCTAAGATTGACCATGCTGTTATTCTGTGCCCAGCCCTGCACTGAGCACCTTCCTGTACCATTGCCCAGCATCATAAGACCCCTCAGGGCAGGAGGCCCCAAGGTACTGGTGAGACAGTGAGTTTCAGGGCAACTCAGAGACTTGTTCATGATCATGCACCCAAGGGGGAGCACTGCACTCAGGTCTGTAGAACCCCAAAACTTGACCTCCAAATGTCAGTCTTACCTCCCCAGCTGGTATTGCTAGGGCTGGAACAAGAAGGATCCTAACAGAGATGCCTCCACAGGATGGTACTAGGCCCTGCCCTAGGGACACATGCTCTAGGGAGCTGTCTGGGCGCAGAAGGCAGCATCTGCTCCCAGTGCCTCTCTAAGCCCTGCCCTCTGCAGCAGTACCAGCCACTTACAGGAACCCCATGGGGAAACCGAGGCCAACTTCACATCTTTGGGTGGAAGAGATGGCCAGAAAGGCTACATATTACGGCAACATGAGTTGCCCAGGGTCACATGGCCAAATAGAGGCTCAGCTGGGACCCATGCAGTTGCCTGAATTTCAGGCCACATACTTTCTCCTATAGCCAATGTTTGAAGGAAAAAATATTTTTTTCAAAGGTTCAGAGAGATCTGGGCATTGATTCTGGAAGCCTTCTGCCATGTTACTCTGCAGCCCTGTCACTGTCCCTCTGTGAGGTACAGACTGCCAGTTATATTCTTATTTAAGGGAAACCAATTCCCCGTGAGCAAAACAGCTATCATGTCTTCCTTTCTGCTAAAACCAAGCTCCAGGCTTGAAAGGCAGAAAAATACCACTGATGATTTGATGCTTAGCCAAGCAGGAAGGAAGGTGGCTCAAGGTCAGACAAGCCTATAGGACTGGTTCAGCAATGCTGTGGCGGCAACTCTGCCACTAATCACCCGATGCTGCAGACAGCAGAGAGGATCCTGGCCATGGACTCTGCTGAGTGTGGGGAGGAGGCAAGGGTAGCACTTTCTGACAACAAAGGGAGAGGAGAGTGCTGGTTCCCAGTCCAGACCGGAGCTCATTTTGTGCCAAGCGTTGTGCTAGGGGCCAGGGAACAAGTAATGACCAGAAGCGTGGTCCCAGCGCTCCAGGTGCTTGGGCTGACACGCACGGTAAATGAAGCATCCCGCAAACACACACTGGCACTCTCGGTGCACAGTCCAGTGAAGTGCCCACTTGGGGACAGTTGCCTGGGATAGGAGGGGAAGGACAGGCAGAGTCAGTTCTAAATCTTATGTTTTCAAGCCATAAAGATTGTCACTTCCAGGGCAGAGGTGAATTATCAGGTCTCATCCTCAGTAGCTGTGCAGCTTTTGACAGGAATGGCCTCTCTGGTCTTTTTGAAGGTCTCTGCTCTATGTGAACCAATCTGCTTTTTTCCTGCCTCTCTAAATGCTCTTTCACAGCTCCCTTGTGACTCTTCTGTGAAGCTTCCTCAGGGTTCTCTTCTCTTCCTGGGATTCTCCTGCAGAAACCCCCATCAACTCCCTGCTCCCAGCATCTCCTGCCCTTTCATCTTAGCACCTGGGGCATGACCACTGGCGCCTCTTGAGCATCTGCATCTGCTCCACAGCTCAGACCTCAGTCTACCCTCCACTGCTGCAGTTAAAAGAACAACCTGGACTCAGCATCTCCTCCCATTGCTTAACAGCTATGTGACCTTAGGTAGCTCCCGAAGCTCCTGGAGTCTCTGATTCATTATCTCAAAAATGAGGACAGGACTCCAACTGCACCAGCTGTTGTGAAGGTAGAATTAAATAGTGTGGCATAGCCAGGCATGGTGGCTTAGATCTCTCACGCCAGCACTGTGGGAGGTGGAGGCAGGAGGAGAGCAAGTTTGAGTCCAAGTGGTGCAAGTTAGCAACTTAGCAAGACCTCATGTCAAAATATAAAAAAGGGCCGGGGATGTAGCTCAGTGCAAAGGTACTGAGTTCAATCCCCAATACCAAAAGAAGAAAAAAGAAAAACAAAAGAAAGAAAAAAAGAAAAGCAAAAGAAAAACAAAATAGTGTTGCACATTGTCTAGCACAGTTCCAGCTCTAGACTCAGAACATACTCTCTGTTCTGGTCAATCTCTTCCCTTTTTACCCTCTATGTTTATTTGCTCAACACATTTAGTCAAGTACAATTACAAATATCTCTTGAGTTCACTCCCTCCCTGCATTCCCTCTGTCACTGCACTAATGCAGGCCCTTCTGAGTGACCTTCCTGACCTCCCTGCTTTCAGAGTTACCATCTGAAATACCTCTGGAGAGGCCAGTGTCTGCCTATACCATGCCACCCATTCTCTTGACCAAGTCTTGCAAGCTGTGTCCCAACTTGTCTCCCTCCTCTTCCCTGAGACCCTCCTTCCCCCCTCTTCCCTCCCCTCCAGGCACTGCCCCTTCCACTGATGACTGTGATGGCTCCACACCCTTCCTCTCTCTGGGCCTCCTCTTATCTGGCCACTTTCACAGTTGTCAGGTTATGGCCCTTCCTACCTCCCCTCTCTGGACTGGGGCTGGACCCTCTTTTCTCTGTGCTTCTGCCTTGACCATCACTGGCAACCTCTGAGCATGCAGCCTAAGTGTCCTGTGTTTCTGTGTCCTTGGTAGAAAGGCTGTCTTTTCCCCCAGGGAAAACCTGCTATCTAGTTCATCTTTGTGTCCCCAGCGCGGGCACAGGGCCACACATTTACTCTGGTAATGAGGTATCAGGTTCCTAGTGGGCTCAGTAGTTTGGGAGACTCCGCTAATAAAACAGGAAACACTGCGGGGAAGTTGCCAGTGGAGGACAGCCAGGGTTTTGTTTGTTTGTTTGTTGTTGCCTAGTACATTCTAAAAAGGTAGGGACAGGGAATCACCTCATTCTTCCTTGGCAAGCTTGGGGTGCAGGGGCTGAACTGTCTGTGTACTGGGGGCCTCTCCAGTCCTGCTCTCTCTTTTTTTAGTTTTCCCCATTATAATCTTATTCATCTGCTTCTTGTTTGCTAAGCAGTCCTCTTTAGCTCAAACAAAAGAAGGAACATTTTCTGGTTTTGTTTCTTTCCCTTTCTTGCCATCCTCCAAAGTTTACACATGTATCAGGATCTCATATTTCTGCAGCTGAGGTACAAGGTGGGTTGCTGTATACAAAGCATTTATCAACAGTCTCAAAAACTAAAGGACAATGTTTTATTTTGGGGTAGGAAACAGATGAGCTGGGCGTGGAAGAGTATCTGCTCTAGATGATAAGGGAAAGCCATGACAGCGAGGTTGTTCCCTTGGGGGAAGTGGGTAGTGGCCTTACTTTGAGTTCAACGCACCCTTGCCTGTTTCTCTGAAGCCAGAATGCTCTTCTACGAGGAGACTGGTTGTGTCTCATGAGTTAGGTGAGTCAGGCTAAGGGTGCAAGATCGGCCTGGTGAGCTTTGTGCTCTCCGAGGGAGGTCTATTCAGACAAGGCCAGGCTGGGGAGGCTGAGTAGTCTATAAGACATCCTAATAAGGCAATATGTTCCTCAAAGGTAAACCCTAGGTCGCTTGCATTAGAGTCATTTGGTGCTGCTTAAAACAATGGACTCAGAATCTAGAGCGAAGTGGTGCTGCCTGGCAGTCCACATGTGTGACCTTCCTGGCTCAGCCTTGTATGCACACCTGTTTGTGGTTGAGTGACCACATCTGGGTTGAAATCCAGACTGGATTCTTGAGTGGGGAAAGAATGAAAATAAGAATTTGGCACACAACCCAACTCTGTGTTTTCTATAAATATAAAATATAACCTACTATTAACTTAGCAACAATAATAAAATCTCTAGCAACCTATAACATTTACTAGTTCTGTTTTCCTTCACCACTAACAAAGGTTTCTGTCTCTTTTTTAAATTATTAATTATGGTAAAATCCACATAACATATAATTTACTTTCTTAAACATTTTGAAGTGTGAAGTCTAGCAGTGTTGAGGACATTCACATTGTTGTGCGATAAATCTCTAGAAAAACCTCTCATTTTGCAAACTTAAAAAAACTGAGGACAATGTTTTATTTTGTCTGGCCACTTTCACAGATGTCAGGTATGGCCCTTCCTACCTCCCCTCTCTGGAGCCTATTACTGATGGCACATTTCCTCTCCCTGCACAACCTGGCACCTATTTTTCTTTCATCTCTATGATGTTTTCTGCTGTAGGCCGCTTGTGTAAGTGGAATTGTGCAATATTTTGGGGGCAGGCTTATTTCACTTAATATATCACACTTCCTAAGTGTAAAGAACCCGTAAGGTACAAGCTGCTCTCAGTGACAATGGTTTTCAGTGTTTTTCTAGCAGAATTCTGATTTTTGTTTTATTTTGAGCCATTGTTCTGGGCCTTTAGTTTGCCAAGGCTGAGTGCAAATCTAGCCTTGCTTTGCCAGAGGGCTCAGCTATCCTAGCTAGCTGGTGTCCTGCGTGACAACAGTCTTGCCAATCTGTTAGAAGTCTTTGGATAATGCTTTCCCGCATAATTTCTGCTGTGGGACTTTAAAAATATTTTTTCAAAGAAAAGGGGAGAAACATAGTCATTACTATCCTTTAGCTTTTGCCCCAAAAGCCAGAAATCAGTGACTCTCTCCTTCTGTTTCAAAGATGGTCCCCTTGGCAATGAAATCATTCAATTCCTTCAATGTAATGATCTGCTCAGCTTTGATGTACAAGTTCTAGCTCCTCTAGAATTTGTGTTCTCAACCCTGAGCTCATTAGTTCTGGGCCCTGCTGGAGTTTTGAGTTGAAAAGCCCTGTCTAGCAAGTTCCCATGACATGGTGACATTGACCCACTCACTACATCATGAGGACCCATGAGGGTGATCTCCTAACTACACTGACCCTATTTTGCTGCATTATGTTTCTTGGTTGGGACACCCTCCCCCAACATCTGACTTGGGCCTTTCTTCTGAACAGTTTAAATGTTTAAATAAACATTACAAAACATTTCTAAAGCAAGGTAACAGACTTTTTCCAGTGTTAGGGAACTCAGAGTGTGCTGGATTTTTGTATACATCTGTGTCTAGAATTAGGGTTCGTTCTGTGCTCAGAACTAAGAGGTGGGTAACTCTGGCAGTTGGAACCCGGATGAGGGTCACTTTGTGGCTAGTCCTGGTGTAGGATATGAGTCCCCCACTGCATACACTAGTACAGGGGGGATTTACCTGTTTACCTGGCTGAAAGCAAAACACACCCTGCAAACCCATGCAAAACCCACCTGAAGGTGACAGTGAAGGAACATACTACAGTGGCCAAGGCTGCTGTGACCCTACTTCATTCTGCTCTTCTTTTTTTACTTGCTTTTGAAAAAGCTTGAGTTGAAACAGCTAGTTAGTACCTGGTTTCTGCTTTCATCTCTTCACCCTCGAACCAGAGGCAAATTTCTTGCTCTGAAGATGTCCCTGGCAGAGGGAACTTCAACCCTGTGGCAGTTCAGAATGCAGTATTCAGCCACCAAGTTCACATGAACCTCTAGAGATCTTGAAAAACTTATTAAAAGAGAAAATGGTTGCCATTTTACTACAACAAGAAAAATGTGCACTTCATAGATAACAGAAGACTCGGGAAGGAAAAGGAGTTTTGCGCCCCAGAAATAGAGACTACAAATCTGTGTATCAAAGGCCACACCACTGGTGAACAACAAATCCCCTTTTGCCTTTCACTTTAATTTTAAATTCAATTCTAGTGAACTTGGTCCTTTTTTTTTTAATAATGAAGCAAACGAAGAGAATGATAACAGGTGCTAGATATTATAAGAAGTGGCGGCTGATAGTGGAATAGTGAATGCATTACCAAGACCAAATCCGTGGAGGTCAGCAATGATCATATGATCTGAGGCCACTGAGCAGAGGGGCGGGGATATTATAACACGCCCAGGGTGACAGGGCATCTCAGCTCAGTTCAGCCTTTGACAGCCACAGCCACAGACAAAACAGTATACTGTCATCAAGAAGGCAAGAAGACATCTTACCCCCTTTAGAATTATTTCCATCCCCAAACACTCAAAGCACACTCATCTAAGTCTCGGTGCTTAAACGATTATCCTCGGCCATCTCAAAGTTCATGTAGGTGAGATAGCTCATTATGTGATGACGCAGGACATCTGAGATCAGTGAACTCCCTCTTGTACCTGCCTTTCCCTTGAGACTGTGGCAGTTCTTTCCCACTACATCTTTTCCAAGAAAAAGAGTTAAGCTCCTTCTACCTTCACATCTCAAAGGGACCTTGTGTTGTGGCTGGTGGCTTGGCCAGGACGCCCCTTCCTGTACTTCTGTTCTGCTTGTGGCATTCTTACTTAATGCACCGGGGAGGCAGGGCAGGGGTTGCAGCTAGAGCCAGGGCCACCTCTGTAGCAGCTCAGGCCTGGGTTAATTTGTGAGCTTAAACATATGACTGTTTTCCTCAAGGGTGAAAACTTTCACTTTCTAAACACCTTCACCATCCATTTCTCACTGGGCTTTGCTGCACCTTGGGAAGTGGAGACAGCAGACAGTAGCAGTCCTATTTGACTCAGGCCCAGAGAGATGGTGGTGGGCCCAGGTCACCTGTATTTGATGATAGAGGTCTCCCCTTGGTTGCCCAAGCTTTCCCAAAGTGGGAAGGGCTGGAGGGCAGGGAGAGGTGGCCAGTGGACTACTCTGGCTCCTGGTTCTAGCCTTCTTCTCCTTGGAGTTATCTAGCTGATCTGGAGTATGGTACAGGTCTAGGCCTTACTCTTGGACTTGCATCCTGCCCAGCATCTCTGTGGAGGGGATTGTTGGCCATTTCTTCCTGGAGGCCAAGCCTAGGGCATCCAGAACCAGCAGTACTGGATGGATGTTCCTGGTGGGGTAGGGGGAGGCAGTTGCAGACTTAAGTAAAGTGGGATGTGGAGGGAATGGGCATCAGGGTCCAGTGATATGAGCCTATCCCACTGCTGTGACCATTTGTGAGGTGGCTGCTGGGTCCCAAGGGGCAGCTCCTGCCAGATCCCTGAGAGCCAGCCCTCCTATATACTTCTCCCGAGGGATATTTGGCCTGCATTGTGGCTGACTTCTGAGCAAGCCACTCTGCTGGAGGTCACTTGGTGAGGCAACCAGTCTTTTCTGAGGCTCCTACTCTGCACTGATGAGTTCGGGAGGTGGCAGGGACTTGGTGGCCTGCAGATTTCCTTTCCCAATAGGACTGACCTCTCTGCAAAAAAGTCATAACGAAGTCATATTGTCAGAACTGTGAAATAAGTGTACATGTGGGTCTATTTAAAATGTTCACTTCATCTAAAGAGCACCTGGCCTTTGCTCAGTGGTCCACCTGAACTTGATCCTCTTCCACCTCCTCTCCTAATAAAACCAGGACAGATGCTGGGGCATCAGAAGAGCTAGGGAAGCTGCTTGCCCATTGTCCCCATGTCTGCACCTGGTGAGGCTTCAGCCTAGAGGCCCTTCCTGGGTGGCAGACAGAGGAACTTGTTCCAAGGGATTGGTGGCTCTGACTCATCTCTGAGTGGCCTCTTCCATTGCTTGATCCTTCCCTCCCTGCTTTTCTGTCCAAGAGCCAGTCATGCTATGCGATGCTCCATGGAGCCTTCCTCACTGGAGAAAGAAATGGAGTTCCACTGCATTTGCCAGGATGTAGAGCAGTGCCTTCCTTCATTGATTTGCTTTCCCCATGGCCCTGGAGAGAAAGAAGTGCCGGGTTGGAAAGACTTGAGGGGAAGGGCCCCAGCACTGGCCTATTTTAGTGCAAATGTTGTTCTGAGAGCATTGGTTCACAAAACTCCAGCAGTACAGTTCGAGCTCTGTGTAACTGTCCTTGACTTTTGCAATGATGACTCGCGCTCTGGGCCTAAAAACATTATCAGGGTACTTTGTGTCTGTCACTGTGTTTGAAGGGCCCTTAATTTCTACCCAATAAAATCAGTCAAGTTGTTCATCTGGCAGTGTCTGGCTCTATGTGTGTGTGTGTGTGTGTGTGTGTGTGAGAGAGAGAGAGAGAGAGAGAGAGAGAGAGAGAGAGAGAGTGTGTGTGTGTGTGTGTGTGTGTGTGTGTGTATCTCTGCATGTGTGTGCATGTGTGGATTGGGTTTTACTGGACTAACAGCAGCACAGCTCAATGAGGGGAGGTTCCAGGTGTTTTCAGAGTTCATGGCCATCCGGGCACATCTTTGGGCAGTGTTGGGGAAGACTGTGTCCTCTGGCAGATCAAATGGCAATCAAACCATGGGAGGAAGTGGGCTCACAGGGAAGGTTCATAGATAAGATCAGGACAAAGTAAAGTGGAGTGCTCAATTGATAGTCAAGGGTTCATTGGGATGTGGAGAGAGGATCTCAGGGCTTCATTCGGAGCAGAGAGTTTCCCTGGCGGCTGGAGCTGCCTGGAGCAGTAGATGTTTGAGATACACTCATGCCTGGACACAGATTCCAATAGCTCTGCTCTCTCTAAGGAAAGTCTCGCTATCAAAGTCCAGAGTCACATCAAAGCACCTGAGCAATAATAACCCCTCATGAAGAAACAGGGCTAGGATTATACCTTGGTGGAACAACTCTTGACTAGCATGAGAGGGGCTCGATGCCTGATCTCCAGCCATGAAGAAAACCCACCACCAATAACAAATTTTGATGCCAGTCTGCATGAGCATATTTATAATAGAACTATATGGTTTTTATAAACTCACTTGCAAAATGCCTGGCTGCATCCTGTCTGCCTCCAGATGTGGATAAAATGGCTCAATTTCTCTAAATTTGCTTCTTTAGAATGTTAGAAGCCTTCTCCATACAATTCACAAGGGCTGATGTTTCTCATGCCTCCTTTGCCTTCAGACTTGCATGGGGGCCATTGCTGCCTGATATCTGTTTGCCATCCAGATATCAGAGTCATCGCTCTCCCTGGTGTCAGTCGTCATCTCACGGGTTCCAGAGTGAAAGGGAATGGGGGAGGCAGCTTCCATGCACAGCCCAGACGCCGGGCAGCCTCGGTCCTTGTGGTCTGGCCCGGCTCCGCCTCTGCGGTTCCTCTCTCCTTCTCACCCTTTTCCCACCTTGTCCTCATTCCTCCCCGCTGCTCTCAGCAGTGACCGCACGCCTGTTATTTCCTCTCTGCAGCAGCGTAAGCATTCTCTGAGTGCTAGATCTGCTGAGCCTGGGTCTCAGCTCACCTTCCATCTTCCACTTTCCAAAGATGTTTTCTCAAAGGAAAACCATTTCCTCTGTAAGAAAAATCGTAATGGCAGCTGTAAGATGGCTAAATGTTTTATTGCTGTATTACATATATAAAATGTAAAACACTCATACAAGCAACTATGGAACCTAAGGATTCTATTTGAGGTTGCTCCCTGCAACCTGGGCACTGTCTTCCAATATATCATTGTAAGAAAAAGAGCTGTTGATCTTCCGTAAGAAGTGGGGCTTCCATATTTTTGAATGAATGCATGTGTGAGTGAGCTGGGTTCAGATGATGACTGTTAGTTAATTTATTTGATATCATTTATTAAGAGAATGTTGGTATCACTTCTTTCATTCAATACGTATTTGCTGAGCCCCTGTTGTGGGCCAGGCTCCTTGAGGATTTAAGAACAAAGGCACACAGAGTCATTGCATTCATACAGCAGAATATGGCCAAAGAAATGGAGGTAATAGAAAAAACCTTACAACTAAATGTCTAATTATAAACTGAGCTACAAGGAGCTACAAGTGCTGTGAGTGGTTAGGCCAGCAGCACGACCTGGGTTTGAGCACCATGGAGAGCTCTTAGGAGAGGAAAGCAGACAGGTAGGGGAAGCAATTTCAGGCCCTGCATGGGGTGAGGCATGGGACCCTGAGGAAGCTCTGTGTGGCTCCTGCTGGGAGAAGGAAGGGGAAACTGGCAAGGATAAAGCTATGAAGTACCACAGAGCAATACCTTGTGGGGGAGAGGTAGGCCATGTTTACCATGTGTCTAAGTTACTTTTTTCTCATTGCTGAAACAAAATACCTGATACCCAAAGTTAAAAGGGGGAAGGTTTATTTACCTCACAGATGACAGAGATTGCAGCCTATAATTGGCTGGCTCTGAGGCGGGTTGACATATGGCAGAGAGGCAAGAGTTCATGGCAGCAGAAGACAGCAAAGGCAACAAAAATAAAAGGGGGGGCACCAACCTCTTTCTGCCCCTTTTGTCTTATCCAGATTGCTGGGATTAGGGCAGTGCCAATCCAATCAGTGGGCAGATCTAGCAATCACCCACCCTTAATTCCAGCACCCTTAATCTACCAGCTACCTCCTAAAAAGCCTTATCTAAAAGTGCAGGAGGCGTTGGGATATCTAGACACAAACCATAACATTCTGCCTGTGGCCCCCCAAAGACGCATATACATCTCTTTATGTAAAAGGCATTTAGTCCATCTCTAAGAGTTGCTGAAGTCCTAGCAATTTCAGCATTGCTGAAAAGTACAAGTCCTAGTCTCCTCTGAGATTTTAGACAAACTCTTAGGTGTGAATCCCTGCACAATGAAAAGAAAGTTAAACACTTCCAACATTCAATGGCACAAGATAGACATTTTCATTTAAAAGTTACAAATGAGGATACAAAGGAATGGGACCAAAGCAAATTCAAAGTCCAGCAGGGCAAACATTAAGTCTTATAGCTCCATGTGCAGCATATGAGGCAATCCGTGGCAAGATACGAACTCCAAAGGGCTTGGGTGGCTCCACCCCCATGGCACTGCTTGTGGTTGTAGCTCCCATGGCTTCTCTCTTGCTCTGCTCCCTTTTTGCAGTTTTCCTCAGATGATCCATGTTCCTGGCTTCTCCAAACTTCTGGCATCTCCAATTTCACCTTTGGCTTCCCCCTCACAATTTCACACACTGCCCTCTCAGGGACACACTGCCTGACCGCTCAGGCCTTCTGAAATCTGAGTGGAAGCCTTCTGACCCTACAGCTCTTGCATTCTGCAAGCACCTAAAACAAGCACCACATAGATGATGCCAAGGTCTGTTGCCAGCTGGAGCAGTAGCCAGGTTTCCTTCTCTCTCGGATGTGGGGGGTCAAATACCTGGATCACTGAGCACTCTGTATCCAGTTCTGAGGAACAAATTCTCTCTGGTTCCACCATTCTGGAACATAATGTGCTGGGGCTTTCTTCTCAAAGCAAAGACTTTCACTTTTGCAATTCTGAGGATGCGAAAGGTGGAGTTCTGCTGCGTCTTGTGATGCCCTCAGGCCATATTTTCTATTCTGTTCCTTCTCAGCAATAAAGATCTCTTCTGCTCTATTTTTGCAGTCCACAGCTTTACTGGAGCTTCCTTTCTGGCCAAGCTCACATTTTAAATCATTCTAATGGGATCTTTGCTCTTGATTCTCAACATATCTGGCTAAAACCCCCAACAGTAGCCATGCCACTTCAGCATTAGACTGCCTTGACATTTCTTCTTCCAGATTAATTAGTCTGCCTCTCTTAATCTCAGCCTCAGGCAAAGTCTCTGGACATGAGCAAAATGCATACAAACTTTTTATCAAGCCATAACACACATTGTTTGGAGTCCAACAGCCAATGCAGTCCTTCTTCCCAGAAGAAACTTCCCAAGCCTGTTCTTTACTTGCAGGATTTCTATCAGCTTTCTGGTCTTCTGAGGTCTGACCAGAATCTCCCATATAGTACAGTCCAAAGCTTTTTCATCTCTGGCATCTCTTAATCTTTCCAAAGCCATCCCACAAGCTGTTCCCAGAGGCTCCTAAACCATATGGTCAGGTATAATCACAGCAATGACTCTGCTTCTCTGGTACCAAATTCTGTCTTAGTTACTCTTCCTGTGGCTGAGACAAAGCATCCAACACTCGCAAGTTAAGGGAAGAAATTTTTTTTTTAGCTCACATTTTGTAGAGATTTCAGTCCATAACTGGCTGGCTTCAAAAAAGGGTAGCACATGGCAGAGGGGCAACAGTTCATGGTGGAGAAAGACAGCAAAAGCAACAAGGAAGGAAGACAAGCCTCTTTCTGTCCATTATATTGTATCCAGTCTACCAAAATAAGGGTGGTGCCAGTCCAATCAGTGAACAGATCCAGCAATCACCTACTTTTAATCCCAGGACCCTTAATCCCAGCATTGCACTATGAATCAATCACACCTTCTAGATTCAACCACCTCTGAAAAAGCCTAAGACTACATGAGGCTTTGAGGGGACAGTTAAATACAAACCATAATACCATGTGTATCAGTCAGTGCTACATGGAGTTACAAGGTAGGCTTACAATGGGCGCTTGCATAGTCAGGTGTGAAAGACTATCAAAGGGCCATCTACCTGCTGGACTTCCAAAGGATCCTCTCAAAAGTTGAAGACCTGGAGCTTACTGCAGAGCACTTTGTGAGTCTGCACCAGGAAGCTAAAGTCTACACTGAAATACTGAAGAGTCTGAGCTGAAACCCTGGAGATGGGTATCTAACAGCAGTGGTGAAGGCTGGAGCTTCTCTGAAGAAGCAGAAATGAGACTTCTTTCTTCTTTCCCTTTTGATCCCGTCCAGGCTACAAGCCTATTGTTTGGTGCTACCCACACTCAGGCTGAGTATTTCCTCTGTAGTATGTCATCCAGACACACCCAGAGCTGTACTGAATCAATCACTGGGTGTGTCTGGATGACATAGTGAAGAGGGAAGACTTGCCCTGCCCTGGGTGTTTCTTATTTAAATTGACAGCACAGTTAACTACCATAGCAGATTATTTTGATTTTTAGAGAATCAGCTAGTCCTGGAAGGAGGAAGAGGATATAATCAGACTGACACCAAAGAAGCTGGCCCTGGCTCCAATGTGGAGTGTGGCTTTTCTGGGGACCAGAGTTCCTGAAGGGAACCCAGTTAGGAGGCACCTGTTGGTGGCAGTGACCAGTGATAGGTAACCTGAGGATAAGGGGCAGGGGCAGGGCTGAGAGTGCCCAAGGAAATACATGGAATAAGCAGGCAAGTCAATAAAAGTACACTGAGTGGGGTAGGAAAGGAAAAGGCCAGTATCAAGCATGATGACTCTTTTTTAGTGGAGGCACAGAAGTCCAAGTCCCTGGCCTTCTGTGAGAGAAATACATACAAGACAGCAAGTTGGAAGTTTCAACCAAGGCACCAAGCTTCAGTAGATGTGGCATCCCAAAGGGGGTTCTTGACCATTAAAAGCATTTGCAGGCAAATTGGTAGAAAACCAGTCAAATGGTTCCTGGGCCCTTTTTGCAGAGTGAAGATTAAAAGAGATGGCAGAATTGATGGAATCACTGTCATTTAAAAAGGGATTTCATGGAGAAGGCTCTTCTTTGAGCCACACCCTTGTAGTGACAGCTTGTGGTGGTTGTGGAGTCCATGCTGCTCTTGACTCCAGGCTTGGTGAGTGGGGCTCCCGTCCAAACCTGGGGAGCAGCTTTGGATTCCCAGGTTACTGGAGCCCACTCTTGCTGAGAGTGTTGATGTAGCCCAGGCAGCAGATTTGTATTTATGGAGCGTTCAAGGGGTTTGAATAATGATGGTAATGGTGTGTGGCAGAAAGCTCAGGCAGAGATCATTTAAAAATGGACTTTGCTGAA